>SJYC01091063.1:0-12153 GCA_006408675.1 Madoqua kirkii
ATTACAAAAATGATTCCGTCCCTGGGATTCTCCAGGCAAGAACACTGGAATGGGTTGCCATTTCCTTCTCCAATGCATGAAAGTGAAAAGTTAAAGTGAAGTTGCTCAGTCATGTCTGACTCTTAGAGACCCCGTGGATTGCAGCCCACCAGGCTCCTCCATCCATGGGTTTTTCCAGGCAAGAGTACTGAAGTGGGGTGCCATTGCCTTCTCTGGATTTATCTAATAAACATCAAATATGTTTCCTTGAGAATGACATTGTATCTATTCTCTTAAACATATTCTGATAGAAGCCAATAGAATATATTCCTAAAGTATAATTTTGGGTATTGTATTGTGACATCAAGTAAACAGTAGGATTCTATGTACACCAAATTTGACTTTTATGATGAAAAACACTCATATAACTTACTCAGCAATATTTAGCAACATGATAATTAGGTGATTTTAAGAACTCCTTTGCCATTTGTGTTCTGTTGTAATACTGGTATCTTTTCCAGATTACATAAGGAAATCATAATTTATATAATTTATACATGTGTAACATGAAAATAATTTGTTATGTGAACTTAAGACTAAGCTTGTTTAGCTGTCAAAAACAAATTTATACAGGCATGCAACATCTGTCCTTTATCAAACACTTGACACTTGACACTTCTTTGGCTTATGTTTTTCAAATTGTCTGTTCCAAGAGGAATGATGATTTAGAACCCTGTGTTTTTTTCCTTGTTTAATTTCCAGTGACTCAAGTCTATAACTTTCAGATTTCAGAGTAATTTCTAATATTCTGAAATCAGGAATATTTATATTTTTTCTTTTCAGTTTTATTTTGAGATTGTCATGATAAATTACTTTCCTAGGTGAGCAGTTTTAGACATGAGCAAGGCTTCCTTCTGGTAACTCCGGGGGAAAAAATAGAATTTGTTTTTTGTGTCCTTTAAATGATTTCATAAGTATTGATTCTATTTCTAAAATACAGGTGGAATTTCAATATTGTTGTTTAGTCACTAAATTGTCTGACTCTTCACAACCCCATGAGCTACCAGGCTCCTTTGTCCATGGGATGTCCCAGGCAAGAATCCTGGAGTGGATTACCATTTCCCTGACCCAGAGTTTGAACTCACATCTCCTGCATTGGCAGGCAGATTCTTTACCATTGAGCCATCAAGGAAGCAACAGGGTTACATTGATAACAATAAACCCTACTTTTAGTGCTCAGATCCCCTTGAGAAGGAAATGGCAACCGATTCCAGTACTCTTGCCTGGAAAATCCCATGGATGAGGAAGCCTGGTGGGCTATAGTCCATGGGGTCACAAAGAATTGGATATGACTGAACAACTTCACTTTCACTTTCTCTCCACCTAAATGTTCTGAAAGTCTAAGTTGGCCTTTGTAAAATATCTCTATTTAGTTTTTGGCAATCTCAAGAGGGTATCTCATATTTGTTACCAGTAACTTCTCTACTAAATTATGTTATGTGCAAAAACTGATCTCTAGCTCTGGCTGTTGTTAGGACATACTTTCTGTACATTCATCTAGTGAGTGGGAGACAATGAAGCCAACTACTGATCTACTGCTTTTAGCCAAGGGTGAAGAACCACCTTACCAGTCATTTCTTAATGACAATGAGCTTATTATTTTCTTTGTTTAAATATGTTCAGTAAGTTCCTAATATATGTGAGAAGCTACACCAGACACTGGATATACAAAGATGAATATGCTCTGGCTCCTGTCCTGAGTAAGCCCATAGTCTATTTAGGGCAAGAAGAGAAGACTGGAAGATAACGCAGTATGAAAAAAGCTATGCTAAGTAAGCACAGAGGCTACAGACACAGGAGAATCAAACGTTTCTAAAGGTTCAGAAAGCTACAAATAAAAAGTGATGTCTAGGCTGAAATGTGGTGTATAGAGGGAGTGCATAATAGTAACAGTTATTAATCTTTGTCATACTTTTACTAACTCGTAACTCAATATTTTAGATTTAAATAAAGCAATACATATAGAAACTTAGAACAAGTATGACTATCACATAGTAAGTTCCAAAAATGTAAGATACCATTGTCATACGTCACTCACTATAGAAGTTATTGTCTCATTTATCATTTATTACTAATATGATCTTATTAATATACTATGATTGTATTATTTAATAAAATGATATGACTACTAGTCTCTATTTTACCAATAGGAATAGCAAATTTCGATAGCATTAACTTCTTGTGAAAGTTAACATAGATAGTAAGAGATGCAACCTATTTCTAAACCTGGCTCTGCCTGATTCCATAGCTTATCATTAATAAACTTCCTGAAAGGTGGGTTCCTGCTCTAAAGCACTGCATATGCAAAATAGCCTGAAATGAACTGAGATGAGTGAGTAGCAAAGCCAGGGCCTCACAAGTTGTCTTCTACAAGCTTGAGCTAGAGCTGTACGTGGAAAACCTGAGACGTATACAGGGGTCATAATTTTAACTTTAAGAATAATGGGGACCTTTCAGCTTTAATTTATATTTCAATATTTTCACTTTCTGGTTCTTTTGAGACTAATAAATTGGAGAGGCACAGGGACGGATGCCAACCAGTCAATCAAAGAGACCAATAATTCATTTGATGGCAAGTTGATGACACTGAACTCCTTTGAGGCATTGTGGAAAGGACGGAAAAACCAGTAACACAGCCCAGGCCACTGCAACGCTAGTGTCCACAGCGCAACACCGCCGCCCCCACCTGAAGCTGGTATCCTTTCATCAGGGACGGTGCTGTGGGTCCTCAGCATCCTGCTGCGGCTTCCCCCGGCTGTGGATGCACTGTGGCTCTGCCTCCGTGGTAATAGCCCAGCTGGGTGATGCTCATGTGCTAGAACCTTCACTATCCCGGAACTGCATTGAGGGCTTTTTGATCCCCAGAATTCCAAAGCTCCATTTTCTTCTCTTACAAAACAGAGAGAATGCTGTTGGTTAATTTTGGTGGAACTTAGCAGTGTGACCTTTCATCTCAATGTCTGATACAATTTTTACCAATGTATACTTTAGGCTTTTACACTTCAGTCCCTCACTTCTTTTTCCAACATAGTGTTGCTTAAAATAGATTTGTTGAAATAATTTATTTCAGTTTATCATCTCTTCCTCCATAAAAATGATAAGTGTATCCAAGGTCCATTATCACTTAAGTTTTATAAGTTCAATAAAAATATATGTGACTATGCATTTTGTTCCTGAAAATTATAGATATATATAATTTATATAATTTTATATTATACACACACACACACACACACACACACACATATATATATATACACACACACACGTGTATATAAAATCCAAAAATAGGTATGCTAAAACCTTTTCTAGTGTTTTGACATAAAATTGTATGTGGTCTCAGCATTTCATTTTGTTCCTAGTGACACCAAGCCTTCTCTGATACCTTTTCTCTGATACCATTTTTCAAATACTTCATTTTGTATCTGTGCCCTAGTAAAGGCAGGGGATACCACATCAAGTGGTCATGTGGGATTGCCAGTCATGTCCTAGGTTCAGTCAGACTACCATGTAATAAAGTCAGATGAGCCCAGCAGAAACCCAGTGTAAAAATGAAAATGGACATTTTTAATGGAGAGCGTTAGGCATGTCTAAAGATCACAGTAAGCTATATGGTGAGATATACCAGATCTCCATGGTACCAATCCATGTTGCCCTGACTCCTATCAGCTTACACCCAACCTCGTGAGAATCAGCTGCTAGAGGATCAGAGTACTTGAGCCAGATTCAAGGATAGGTCAAGTCAACATGCGGTTGCAAGATGGAAACATTTTATTACTACTTTACCTTCTCACATAAAGTTGATTTGAAAAGAAACATTGAAAGTAAATCCTCCCAATGGGCATAGCTTTGGGTTGTGTAAATGACATTCCACTTTGTGTAGTGAAAGTTGCAACATGAAGTAAGATTATGTCAGAATTTATAAGCTGGAGAATGGCTTAGCTAATTGGGTGGACTTTCAACAACTAGGAGTGAGAGATGTTTGAGAAGCAAGTTTAGGAAAGAAGCGTGTGGTTTAATCTATGCAAATGGACCCAGAATGTGAGAATCATGTAATTCCTTCCAGAAACTGTCTGCTGCTGAAGAGTGTCTAAGTGGGCACAATGACTTGGTATATTTCATCCAGCTTCAGTTCTTGGCCATCAAAGTTTAGAAAGGTAGCAGATGATGACCAAAATGAGGGTAAACTTTGTAGCAAGAACATGGTACTCTGTTGGGATTTGTCTTGATACTTATGTCAAATCACGTGCAATGAAGTTCAGTGCCATGCTTGAAATATAGTACTAGCTTTAAAAAGAGACCAACCAGTCATTTAGCAGTAAGCTGATTGCATCAGACCCCTTTCACTCTGGAAAGGACTGACCTGAATTCTACCTGACCAGGACTGACCATATTTGGGACTTGTCTTTTTTGTCAGCTATGCCCCAGGAGCCCCAATCAGGGCTCATAATGTGAATAGGCTGATACAGGAGATTATATAGCATTTTGTTAGACTGACGCATTGTTATATGACAAAGAAGTACAGCCCATGGTAGATACATTATTGTGGGATTTGTAGATCTTATCACATAACAAACTATCCTGATAAAGTAGGAGACACTAAATCTTTGAAGTCAGAGCTAAGACACTAGCTTGCAGATGACAGTCCCTGAAAATGGAGTTGTATTTCCAGGATGCATTCAGTTCAGCTCAGTTCAGTTCAGTCGCTCAGTCATTCTGACTTTTTGCGACCCCGTGAATCACAGCATGCCAGGCCTCCCTGTCCATCACCAACTCCCCGAGTTCACTCAGACTCACATCCGTCGAGTCAGTGATGCCATCCAGCCATCTCATCCTCTGTCATCCTCTTCTCCTCCTGCCCCCAATCCCTCCCAGCATCAGAGTCTTTTCCAATGAGTCAACTCTTTGCATGAGATGGACAAAGTACTGGACTTTCAGCTTTAGCATCATTCCGTCCAAAGAAATCCCAGGGCTGATTTCCTTTAGAATGGACTGGTTGGATCTCCTTGCAGTCCAAGGGACTCTCAGAGTCTTCTCCAAAACCACAGTTCAAAAGCATCAATTCTTCGGCGCTTAGCCTTCTTCATAGTCTAACTCTCATATCCATACATGACCACTGGAAAAACCATAGCCTTGACTAGATGGACCTTAGTTGGCAAAGTAATGTCTCTGCTTTTGAATATGCTATCTAGGTTGGTCATAACTTTTCTTCCAAGGAGTAAGCATCTTTTAATTTCATGGCTGCATTCACCATCTGCAGTGATTTTGGAGCCCAGAAAAATAAAGTCTGACACTGTTTCCACTATTTCCCCATCTATTTCCCATGAAGTGATGGGACCAAATGCCATGATCTTTGTTTTCTGAATGTTTAGCTTTAAGCCAACTTTTTCACTCTCCTCTTTCACTTTCATCAAGAGACTTTTTAGTTCCTCTTCACTTTCTGCCATAAGGGTGGTGTCATCTGCATATCTGGGGGTATTGATATTTTTCCCGACAATCTTGATTCCAGCTTGTCTTCTTCCAGTCCAGTGTTTCTCATGACATATTCTGCATACAAGTTAAATAAGCAGGGTGACAATATACAGCCTTGACGTACTCCTTTTCCTATTTGGAACAAGTCTGTTGTTCCATGTCCAGTTCTAACTGTTGCTTCCTGACCTGCATACAGATTTCTCAGGAGGCAGGTCAGGATGTCTAGTATTCCCATCTCTTTCAGAATTTTCCACAGTTTGTTGTGATCTACACAGTCAAAGGCTTTGGCATAGTGAATAAAGAAGAAGTAAATATTTTTCTGGAACTCTCTTGCTTTTTAAATGATTCAGCCAATTTTGGCAATTTGATTTCTGGTTCCTCTGCCTTTTCTAAAACCAGCTTTAACATCAGGGAGTTCACGATTCACATATTGCTGAAGCCTGGCTTGGAGAATTTTGAGCATTACTTTACTAGCATGTAAGATGAGTACAATTGTGCAGTAGTTTGAGCATTCTTTGGCATGCAGGATGCAGTACAAATCTTAAACCCATGGCCACTGTATGGTGATGTGTATCCAATAGGTAGACTGAATAGGCTTAGGAACCAATATGTTATAATGGTATTGACCTCGGTTACCACATCACTTTTAGTGTTCTGTTTGTGGGGTTTGTATTTCTTGTCCTCATAAGACTCATCATCTAAAATCCCAAGTCCAGAACGGACATTTCCAGCAGGTTCCTGTAGGCTATCACTGCCCCTTCGTCTGATTAAGTTCCTTGCTAGAGTAGATAAGCAAGCAGGGGTCATTTACCTTATTATCAAGGAAAGGCAGGCTGCCACATAATGAAGGTGAAGAGGAACGGTCAGAACTTTGGTGATCTTTTTGCATCTATTGGTAGTCCCAAACTTAACTGAAACCAGAAGTGAAGAAGAATAAACAAGCCCTGATAAGAGTATCATAAAAAATGGATTTAATCTCCTTGAACTTAATGTGGATCATGCATTATGAAAGCCAACTGGAACCTCAGAAATGCTAGTCAAAGGGGAGGACAGTATAGAATGAATTTTGGGAGAGAGAGATGATGTGTCATTATTATCCCCATGCCAAATATAACATTGAGAATTGTAGTTTGACCTACAATTTGTCCCACTACTGTATGTTTTCTGAGAAATTGTAACCAATCAAAATCCAAAAAGTAGTTGTGCCTAGCTGAGTATATTTAGTGTTCATGTAAGCAGGTGTGTGTCTTATGAAGTAAGAACTAGAAATAGATTCTGTTGGTAACCTAGTTTCCATTTCCCAGCTAGTCATGCCACTCACTTGCTCAGAGGTAGAATTTCTAGAGCTCGGAATTGTCTGATCCTCCAGAGAATAGTGTCAATTACTCACTCCATGAGGAGGCAGTTTTTGTTCAATGACTGACTGTCATTCAAAATGTAGAGTTCCTTTTGGGTACAGACTGAAGTTGAATCTAACTGAGGGCTACATCCTTCCTCAGCTGCTTTCCTTGCTCTACGATGCATTTTCACTCTCTTTCTCATGAGGGCTCTTCATTAACATATTACGTGAACCTGTTTTAGACTCTGCATTTGGGAGGCCCAGCCTAAAAACATGGAGAAACATTATTTCCATATTAATATCCTTGAGGCATTTACACACTACTGATGTTTGAGAAAATTATACAACTATTTGTAGGGTAAAATTGTTCAAATCTGTTTCTTTAACCCAGACATTTTGTTTCTGAATAAATGTCCTGCATAAATAATCATGCAAAACTTAAATATATATATATATATATACATATAAATCATTATTATAACATTTTTTTAATTTTTAATTTTTTTATTTTTAAAAAATTTAAATTAAAAAAATTAAAAATTGTTATTTTAAAAGAAAAATGCTGAATGTGTATCAATATGGGAAAAGGTTTAATAATTCATAATGTAGCCCTACATTCAGTGATATAGTATTAAGTAAATTCCTTTGTTCTTGCATAGAAAAATGCTTAATGCATGATGGAAGTAAATTAAAGAGCTTAAGTGTGTGCACTTTTGTGTTGGCCAAACAATTCTTTTGTAGGTTCTGCCTCTTAGTTGCTGCCTGATAGTGAAAAAAGTACTTAACCTTTGTAAACCTACATTTCATTTCCTTCATTTCTTAAATTATCATTTAATGGGATATCACAGGCAAAACATTTAGCACATAATTAATTATCAATATAAGTTAGCGCTTATTTTATTATTATTATGCACTAAGTGAAAATGCTAAGTAGGAGAGTACTGATTCATTGAATGTATTTAGAAATTGGTATAGCACTCGTTCATGTAGTTTATTTTTTTTCTTTTTTCTTTTTATTAATTTAAAACTTTATTCTATTTTACAATACTGTAATGGTTTTGCCATACACTAACATGAATCAGCCACAGGTGTACACGATCTCCCAATGCCAAAGCACCCTCCCACCTCCCACCCCACACCATCTCCCCAGATCATCCCGTACACCAGCCCCAAGCATCCTGTATCCTGTATTGAACATAGACTGGCGCTTTATTTCTTATATGTTAGTATACATGCTTCAGTGCCATTCTCCCAAATCATCCCACCCTCTCCCTCTCCCTCAGAAGCCAAAAGTCTGTTCTATACTTCTGTGTTTCTTATGTTGTCTCACTTACAGGGTCATCATTAGAAGTTAAGGCATGGGCATGTAGCCAGGGCATAAATCCGTAGACTTCATGCCTTGTTGCATCACTAACTTTTGTAAAACCTTGGAGAATTTCTTAAACTCTCTAAACTCAACTTTCCTTGTCAGCAAAATGGATATATTAACCGTACCTTCTTTGGGGAATTACTACCCTAAAAGGCTTAAATAAAAGAAAAACCGTACTAGCTAATGCTTACAGAATAGCATCTTCTAAATGCCTTACTTGTATTTTTATCATAGTTTCACTGTAGCCCTAGAAACTAAACATTGTAATTTTCCCTGTTTTATACATGAGAAAATTAAAGCACAAAATAGTTAAATAACATGCAAAGACCCATGGAGCTAGGGCAAGCAATTCAGGATTTGAATGTAATCTGTTCAGTTTCACAGTCTGGGGCCAAAGCCACTTTGATAAAATGTGAATCCTAAAAAAAAATATTAAAGGCTCAACAAATAATATATATCATGTTCGTATGAAATGTATGTATACATATACATAGAAAAGGCAGAGGAAATAGAGACCAAATTGCCAACTTCTGTTGAATCATAGAAAAAGCTAGAGAATTCCAGAAAAAGCATTTGCTTCATTGAATACATTAAAGCCTTTGATGGTATGGATCACAGAAAACTGTGGAAAATTCTTAAAGATATGGGAATACCAGACCACCTTACTTGCCTTCTGCAAATCTTGCATGCAGGGCAAGAAGCAACAGTTACAACTGGACATGGAATGACAGACTGTTTCTAAATTGGGAAAGAAGTACATCAAGGCTGTATTGTATTACCCAGCTTATTTACCTTATATGCAGAGTACATCATGCGAAATGCCAGGCTGGATGAAGCACAAGCTGGAATCAAAATTGCTGGGAGAAAAATCAATAACTTCAGATATGCAGATGACGTATGGATATCTGCCACCCTTGTGGTAGAAAGTGAAGAGGAACTAAAGAGCCACTTGATGAAAGTGAAAGAGGAGAGTGAAAAAGCTGGCTTAAAATTCAACATTCAAAAAAATGAATAGCATCTGGCCCCGTGACTTCATGGCAAATAGATGGGGAAACAGTGGAAACAGTAACAGACTTTATTTCCTTGGGCTCCAAAATTATTGCAGATGGTGACCATACCCATGAAATTAAGACACTTCTTAGAAGAAAAACTATGACCAACCTAGACAACATATTAAAAGGCAGGGACATTATTTTGCTGACAAAGGTCAATATAGTCAAAACTATGGTTTTTCCAGTAGTCATGTATGGATATGAGACTTGGACCCTACAAAAAGAAAGCTGAGTGCCAAATAGTTGATGCTTTTGAACTGAGGTGTTGAAAAAGACTCTTGAGAGTCCCTTGGACTACAAGGAGAGCAAACCAGCCAACCCTGAAGTCCTGAGTATTCATTGGAAGGACTGATGATGAAGCTGAAGCTCCAATATTTTAGCCATCTGATGCGAAGAGCTGACTCATTAGAAAAGACCCTGATGCTGGGAAAGATGGAAGGCAGGAGGAGAAGGGGATAAAAGAGGATGAAATGGTTGGATGGCATCACCGACTCAATGGACATGAGTTTGAGCAAGCTCTAGCAGTTGGTAATTCCTGGCGTGCTGCAGTCAATGGGGTCACAAAGAGTCAGACACCACTGAGCAACTGAACTGATATACATGTATACGTGTGGTATGTTTGATTATTTATGGTAAAATATATGGAAGTAACACTTGGTTTTATGGTTATGTCTGGGAATGTGTTTCAGAGCGATCAGAGGAGGATGTTCTTTTTCTGGTGAAAACACTTTGCTTTTTAAATACAATAATCTAGATTCTCCCTCCAAAATCATTACATTAAAATTTTTGAACTGCAAGGAAAAAAATAATTTCAAAAATCAAGAAAATTACCTTAGTTAAATCCTAAAAATAAATTCAATTATGACAAATTAAAATTAGTGCACTTTAATAAGGAACTAATTAAAATGAAAATTTCAGTAATGATGCGTAGATAGGAATGTTGGAAACATATATATATATATACATATATACATTTATAAACATATATCTTCTAATCATAGTTCACCAGAGATGGAATGCATTTATTATGTTGGAACAAAATTTAGGGGATAATCACTGGCATTCTCAACTAGCATGTTCATTGCCCAACTGAAGGGGTTGGATCATTCACTATCTCCAGCTGGGTACACTCCTTCAAGGACTCTAGCTGAGATTAATAGTGATGGACAGCTTCTCCTGTGCCCTCATTCTAACCCCCTTCAAAGACACACTGAACTTTTGAGTTCCACATAAAGTGAAAAGGTATAATTGATTTGAAATATTCATTTAGTTACCAGAAAAAAGAATTGGAAGTTCTCTTTCTGAATTCCAAGCCAGATTATTTTTAAATTACTAGTCCTAAAACACATTTTATACGTATTCAAGAGAATGTACATTGAGTTTAATGAAGAAATTATAAAAACTACTAATGGAGAACATGTCAAGGCTGTATATTGTCACCCTGCTTCTTTAACTTCTATGCAGAGTACATCATGAGAAACGCTGGACTAGAAGAAACACAAGCTGGAATCAAAATTACCAGGAGAAATATCAATGACCTCAGATATGCAGATGACACCACCCTTATGGTAGAAAGTGAAGAGGAACTAAAAAGTCTCTTGATGAAAGTGAAAGAGGAGAGTGAAAAAGTTGGCTTAAATCTCAACATTCAGAAGACTAAGATCATAGCATCCGGTCCCATCACTTCATGGGAAATAGATGGGGAAACAGTGGAAACAGTGTCAGACTTTATTTTGGGGGGCTCCAAAATCACTGCAGATGGTGACAGCAGCCATGAAATTAAAAGACACAAACTCCTTGGAAGAAAAGTTATGACCAACCTAGATAGCATATTCAAAAGTAGAGATGTGACTGCCAACAAAGATTCATCTAGTCAAGGCTATGGTTTTTCCAGTGGTCATGTCTGGATGTGAGAGTTGGACTATAAAGAAAGTTGAGCACCAAAGAATTGATGCTTTTGAACTGTAGTGTTGAAGACTCTTGCTAGTCCCTTGGACTGCAAGGAGGTCCAACCAGTCCATCCTTAAGGAGATTAGCCCTGGGTGTTCATTGAAAAGACTGATGCTAAAGCTGAAACTCCGATACCTTGGCCACCTGATGTGAAAAGTTGACTCATTGGAAAAGACCCTGATGCTGGGAGGGATTGAGGGCAGGAGGAGAAGGGGACTACAGAAGATGAGATGGCTGTATGGCATCACCGACTTGATGGACATAAGTTTGGGTTAACTCCGGGAGTTGGTGATGGACAGGGAGGCCTGGCATGCTGCGATTCATGGGGTCACAAAGAGTCAGACACGACTGTGCAACTGAACTGAACTGACTGAATGGAGAATACACAGAAAACTGGGAAAAAGTTTTATAGTATAGTTCATACAAGAAAATAAAATAAGCATAGCTGGTGTGGGGTATTGGTTTGGGGTAGCTTTTGTACTATGATAAGACACATAGAACCACATTACCTTTCAGAGTAGGTATATTTCTAATAGCTTAAGCTGCAATTGGATATTCCAATAAAAATATATTATTGCAAGTGATTTAAAATTTTATTAATACAAAAAATATAACTATAGAAGTAGAAAAACACATTCTTGTAAGGTTCTACATTATATCAATCTCAAGTATTTCTTACTTGTTTTATTGAGAGTCTAAAATGGAATGGTCCAAGAAGGGCATAGCTCTTCTGCAGAACATATCTGCAATCTAGGCTCTTTCTGCCTAGAATTTTTTTTATGATTTCTCATAGAATGGATTTATTCTGCTTGAAGCCCTGATGTTCTAAAGAATAAAACATAAGGACAAAAGGATGAACACAGAGATCAAACTGACCATGGCATATATCTTTCCTTTACACCAGCCTAGCTATATGATTTTGGACATTTTCT
>SJYC01091064.1:0-18370 GCA_006408675.1 Madoqua kirkii
GATCTACATATAGATTTCTCAGGAGGCAGGTCAGGATGTCTGGTATTCCCATCTCTTTCAGAATTTTCCACAGCTTACTGTGATCCACACAGTCAAAGGCTTTGGCATAGTGAATAAAGCAGAAATAGATGTTCTTCTGGAACTCTCTTGCTTTTTCCATGATCCAGCAGATGTTGGCAATTTGATCTCTGGTTCCTCTGCCTTTTCTAAAACCAGCTTGAACATCTGGAAGCTCACGGTTCCTATATTGCTGAAGCCTGGCTTGGAGAATTTTGAGCAATACTTTACTAGCGTGTGAGATGAGTGCAATTGTGCGGTAGTGTGATCATTCCTTGGCATTGTCTTCCTTTGGGACTGGAATGAAAACTGACCTTTTCCTGTCCTGTGGCCACTGTTGAGTTTTCCAAATTTGCTGGCATATTGAGTGCAGCACTTTCACAGCATCATCTTTCAGGATTTGAAATAGCTCTACTGGAATTCCATCACCTCTACTAGCTTTGTTCATAGTGATGCTTCCTAAGGCCCACTTGACCTCACATTCTAGGATGTCTGGCTCTAGGAGAGTGATATATTACATATTCCTAAAATCAAATATTCACTCCATTAGTAATAAACCATTAAAAAATTAACACTGTATACTTTTTAAAGTTTCAAAAGGATTATGTGTTCACCATTAATTTTATAATATTTCGTATTTGCAATAAATGCATAAGAATGTGGCATGTCTTTGGCAAGTAATACAGAAGAGCTCTTTTGAAGTGGTTGTTTTATTTTATAATAACTCCTATCCCATGAATTCATTATTTTATGCATGGTGAGTTTTCTGCTACTCATAAAAAAGACAATGTCAGCAATTACCAAAGTTCAATGTAAGGCTATATTGTGGTTCTTTGAAAACACATTTTAATTACTAACATAGTTAATTCTTTACATTATTTTTCAAGAAGACCCTACTACAGACAGCTTCAGATTATCTCTGCCATAATTCTCATGTGCAAAATGGTTGGCTCAAACCCTACTCTTTTTCTCACATAATTTAATCCTAGTGCAAGTTTTTATTAAATTCATATGATTTTCAATACCTAAAACACTTTTGAAATTCTAAGCTCAAAGAAAAATTTAAAAATTTATTTTTAAAACTGTTGAATCCCTTCTGCAGAGGAATTTTCATAGAAGATAGAATGGATCATTTTCAAGTCAATATTGTGTATCTAATATAGTCCAACAATTGCTACTCAGTAATCTACTTCCAACCTTAAATTTCTAAGCAACAGGAACTGTATAATAGATACCTTCCTAATAAATATGACCATTCTTCATACAAATGAAATAGTGCTGTATCCAAGTTTACTGAAAAGGGCACATTCTGCATGATGCTCATTCCTTCTCTAGTTCAATTAAAGTGATGAAGCCATTATCTTTATCTAGTGAGATGTGTATAAGAGACAGACCTAAGTATTGTAGCAGGATAATAACATAAAAGATTTGATTATGAATTAAATATTTTCTAGAAGTAGTGTTGGGAGAACAAAAACTATGTCTACTGTTTCCTTTGCATTTTCCCATCGGGTCTAATAAAGACCCGTTAGAGCTCACTAAATGTTGATGGTGATCTCACTTCCAACTTAGTTTTGATGAGCTTCTGCATTAGATGTCCTCTAATGTCCTTTCCTTCTCTGAAACTTATTCTCTAAAAGAGTTCTATATGTTCATTTTCCCCCATAGAGAAATATAAAGCACTTCAAACTCTCTAAGTAAGAATAATCTGTTCAGTGATGCAGATTACACATTATTCATGCTAGTGTTGAAGACAGAAATCACAGATAAGGTTCTCATCAAGAAGAGTTATTCCCAGATTAGCAAAGAATGAGTTGAGGCAGTCTCAGCTCTTTCATTTGTTTTTTTTTCAAATTCTAGTTAAGATAGGACTACAACAAGTGAAATTATTTTGTTAATGTATTAATTTTCATTTATTCTTTAAAAAAAAGAAAAAAAAACAACAACAACTAGGGCACATATTTGGAGAAGGCAATGACACCCCCACTCCAGTACTCTTGCCTAGAAACTCCCACGGATGGAGGAGCCTGGTGGGCTGCCATCTATGGGGTCACACAGAGTCAGACACGACTGAAGCGACTTAGCAGCAGCAGGGCACATATTATTACATGTTTCTCAATGATCAGTGTTAAAACTCTTGTTGGAAAACTTGAGTTTCCTTGCAAATTCTGATTTATTAAACCAGAACTATCTGGAGCTGCAAAGTGGTGATGCCAGGGATGTCCTGAAAAAACTCCTTGGATTTTTTTATTATCATTAGATTTTTTGAAGTGTGGTTTGGTCACTTATTTCTTGTATGAATCCTCAAGAGGTGGATGAGTAAAACATCCCTCATAACTAATTTGAAAAGTTTTGTTTGACAATAAAAGGACTATATAAATTTAGAAGTGTTAACAAGCCAAAGACATTGTACATAATTCAGGGTCAAATAAATGGCAAATAGGAATTCTCTTAAGGTTTCAAATGGAGGAATCATGCTACTTCTTCTATGGTATGGATACTGTTTGAATGGGCAAAGAAAATGAATGTGATATACAAAGAGGATGACAGGTCTTAGTAAAAGCTCAGAAGCAGGCAAACAAAAGCTAGATTCAGCAAAAATGATAATGTCACTTTGTCTGACACACGGGTATGAGTGGGGAAGAAGAGTAGATTGTGGACAGATGCAAAGAGGCTGAATAGGACAGCAATGAAAAATGGGCTTTAACGAGACAGAAGCTCAATAACGGTATCTCTTACTTGTAAAACCTGAGGCAGAAGGCACTTTGTTTAGTTTCTTCTAAATTGGGAGGGGGGAGTGGGGAGGGGGGAAAGGAAAGAAAATATAGCTCTAGGTTATCACATAATTAAATTATGTCCATAATCTGCCACACATAGCATTGAAATTCCACTCAATATTGTAAGTATGCAAACTTCCTCAAGTAAACTATATCCTCACAGACTTTGTAAACATTGTCATTAGAAAGGAAATTTTTATTTTTGCTGTGTATATGTCTAGGTTTTATCTAATTAGGGCATTTTAAAATGGAGGTGAATACAATAAGAACATTGGATGATGGGAACTAAAAGAAAAACCCTGACTCTGCCAGGTCTATTTTAATATAGTTTAATAATTGCTATTCTATATGTTTAAATGTAGTAATGACACATAGCGGGAATGGAAGAAAGGAGAAAAATGTGATGCAAGGGGAAGACCATGGACTTAAGAGACAAATAGACCTATGATGTAATAAGTCTACCTTTCTTACTGTGTGACTTTTGAACTCTATTAAAGCTCTTTGACTTTGAGATTTCTTACCCATAAAACAAGGACTTTTTTTTTTCTATCTCATAGTATTTTTGTGTCTAGCTTCATGCTTGGCAAAGAGGCAGCAGTAAAAATATAATAACTCCTATCCCATGAATTCATTATTTTATGCATGGTGAGTTTTCTGCTACTCATAAAAAAGACAATGTCAGCAATTACCAAAGTTCAATGTAAGGCTATATTGTGGTTCTTTGAAAACACATTTTAATTACTAACATAGTTAATTCTTTACATTATTTTTCAAGAAGACCCTACTACAGACAGCTTCAGATTATCTCTGCCATAATTCTCATGTGCAAAATGGTTGGCTCAAACCCTACTCTTTTTCTCACATAATTTAATCCTAGTGCAAGTTTTTATTAAATTCATATGATTTTCAATACCTAAAACACTTTTGAAATTCTAAGCTCAAAGAAAAATTTAAAAATTTATTTTTAAAACTGTTGAATCCCTTCTGCAGAGGAATTTTCATAGAAGATAGAATGGATCATTTTCAAGTCAATATTGTGTATCTAATATAGTCCAACAATTGCTACTCAGTAATCTACTTCCAACCTTAAATTTCTAAGCAACAGGAACTGTATAATAGATACCTTCCTAATAAATATGACCATTCTTCATACAAATGAAATAGTGCTGTATCCAAGTTTACTGAAAAGGGCACATTCTGCATGATGCTCATTCCTTCTCTAGTTCAATTAAAGTGATGAAGCCATTATCTTTATCTAGTGGATAAAGATAAAACTGATATATTGTTCTATGATAACTAGACAAGGGGAGAGAGAAAATTTTGGTTAATATAAAAGCATATAGGAGGCATATTTGGGTTGCTTCTATAGTCTCCATATTTCTCTAAGGATTGTAAGATTTTCAGTTTGTTTCTGCCACTACTCATTATTTATTTTCTTTGTTCACAGTTACTGTCTCTACTCATCAGGATTCTTTACATGTTGAGGTGGTTCAAAGCTTTATTTCTAAAGGATCTAAACCTCAGTGTTCCTGCACATGTGGTAACACTGGAAAGGTAGTCTTGAAATTTTCTTCCTTTTGTGCCATACTAAGTTGCTTCAGTCTTGTCTGATTCTGTGTAACCCTATGGACTGTAGCCCACTGGACACCTCTGTCCTTGGGATTCTCCAGTCAAGAATACTGGAATGGATTGCCATCCCCTTCTCCAAGGGATCAAACTGGTGTCTCTTACATCTAACCTGAATTGGTAGGCAGGTTCTTTACCACTAGCACCACCTGGGAAGCCCAATACTCCTTTTTACCCCTATTATATTAAAACAAACACATTTGCCCGTGATAATCAGAACCAGTCATCTCAGATAACATGGTATCATTCCCTTTTTGGGGGGATTATTGGTCTAGCAACATGAGGAGCCCACAATGACCAGGTGGTAATCTCAATGGCATTACTGTTGTTTTGCCTTATAGAAGCACTTAGGTGAGAACTCTAAACCAATAGAGCTTTCTGATGCAAAGAAAAGAAGAAAGTATATTTTGAGTTGGTAATTAGGTATATTAGCAATACTACTTTTAATTTATTCAAATATTCCAGTTCCATGTGTTCTAACGACGGAAGAACTAGTATAGCCTCATCTATTTGTCGCTGATTTGTAGACTATTCTATCTCACTATATGATGTCATACTTTTTTAAATAGTCATTTCTAAGTAGGACAATCACAGAGTCTTTAAGAGCCCATTTCACCAGTTACTTCTGGGTGATAGGGTAAGATTTGTCAGTTCTGCGAGTGTAAACTGATTGCCTCACTTTTTTGGCTAGAAAATAAGTGAATTCTTTCAGAAGTAGACTATCCTGATGATGAATAAGAAATTCAATAAGATTATTGTTAAAAAAACATCACCAACTCAATGGACATGAATTTGCGCAAACTCCAGGAGATAGTGAAGGGCAGGGAAGCCTGGAGTGCTGCAATCCATGGGATCACAAAGAGTTGGACAAGACTTTGTGACTGAGCAACAAACAACAAAGATTATGGTGCCATCACTGGCAGGCAGAGAAGAAGGAACCAAAATAGTTGTCTCTCAAATAAGAAAATTGTCCATATTTGACATTTCCCAAGTTAACATAACTGATCACCCAGAGATTTACTGTTATTTTCTGCTGGCATTGGCACATAAAGTGGCATAGACAGATAAACTTTGAGAAGAGAAAAGCTGCCTGTGTGCACACATTCATAATTTTTATCCCTACCAAAATGATCACTATTTGCTCTAAACTTTTTAAACAAGCTTGAGATGCCTAGGAAAAGAGGCCATATAACACCCCAATGATGCTGTCTTATTCACCTGAGAGCTTCTCACATGGCACAGAAATATCCCGTCATTTTCAGTCTATTTTAAGAAGTTCATAAATATAATCCCTAAAACTCTGTAACTTACCTTTGAATATATATATATATATATATATATTTAATTCCCTGACCATCTGGCTAATTTTTCCCCACTGTTCTTAAATAAATGTTAATTCATACTTGCAGCCAGTTCTTCCTCCATGCAGTGTGACAACCATATGTATTATTAGAATTTTTGCCAAATGATAGTACCTTCCCTACTCCCCTTTCCAGTTAGTGGACTGCTGTGGCATTACATTTTAACTATTTCTAACATACAGTTAAGGACCATTTGTAAACCGGGAGCTTTTTTTCCCCCCTTTCTCAATCAAGTAGCTGTAGGGAATTCTCTGTAAGTTAGCATGCCCATATGTGGCTTGAAGACGGGTACCAGTGCTGTAGAGATAAATGTACTAAATTTAGAGACTTATGCAACCTCAATTTTACCTTCAGTATTCTAAATAGCTTTGATTATAAACAATGTACTCTTTATAATAACTATAACATAAATCTTATGCTATAAAGATTGTATTTATAAGCCTAAAAATTAAAGTAAGGCCTTACTGGGCTGTCTATGTTAATCTTTGGTGTTTTATGAGCACTTAGTGTAAAGTTATGGTTACTATTAACTGTTAAAAAAAAAAAACAGTACCCTTGCTTCTGTGCATTATATAGATCCTTTTTGGCCTCTGGATTCTGAGATTTCATCATACATATTAGAATATGAACAAGTAAAATGTTAGTCACTCAGTTGTGCCTGACTCTTTGAAACCCCATGGACTACAGCCCATCAATCTCCTCTGTCCTCTGGATTTTCCAGGCAAGGATACTGGAGTGGGTTGCCATTTTCTTTTCCAGGGGATCTTCCCAACCCAGCAATCAAAACCAGGTCTGCTGCAGTGCAAGCAGATTCTTTATTGATTGACCTATGAAGGAAGCCCACGTTAGAATCTGAAGCCATATTAATACAACTCTCATAATCGTATTACAAAGAACAGCAAATGATATGCTACGGCTTTCTTCACCAACAGATTTTTCAATGACTCGGTGAGTGATTCCTGATGGAGTCCAAGAGAGATTCCTTTCACTGAGGAAATTTATACATTTAATGAATGTATAAATTAATCATACATGATTAAGCCACACCAACATCTGTAAATTTTTGAGGCAGTAGAATCACTTCTTGTGTGTTATAACGTGGAAACTTTGGCATTTTTGTCATAAGGATATACTGTAACAGCTAATCAGCTTATCAAACATTTTCCTTCAAGAAACACTTTCTCCCAGGAGACTGCAGATAGTCATTTAATGTGCTGATTTGACATCACATGTGATGGAATAACAGTGTTCTTATTCTAATGTTAGCAGGATGCTCCTTGACTTCAAACACAACCAGGATAGATACTCAGTACCAGATGTTCATTTCCTTGAGGCTTATTACCAAGCACACGTTGTTGTATCAGTTAAGGTTTAACAGCAAAGACAGAACTCATTCAAGCTGGCATACCTATAAGATAATATAATAAATTTATTTTTTTACTGAACTATTAAAAGGAAACTATTAAAAGTCTGAACTATTACAGACTCTAGGTTGAGATGCCAAGAATAACCTCCAAACCTAGAACTGGAGCCTCCAAACCTACAGTAGAACTGGGCTTCAAGGACTGCTCTTCCTGCTGTGCTCAGGAAAATTCCTGCTGAAACAAGAATTCAGTGCTGCAGCTGCTTGCTTCATAATCACAACATCTGTGCTATACTACACATATACAACACATACACACCCCAGTGGATGCCTTATGCCTTGCTTCTTTCTACACTTAATTGGGGAATCTAAATCATAACAAGATTATTGGATTCTGTTTGGTTCTGTTTTAGTAATTCAGCATCTACATTACAAGAAAGCATATTAGAAAGAGGTTGGAATGGATGTTGAACTGGCTGAGCCAGTGCCTCTGCCACAGTTTACTACATGGTAGTGATTTATGGAATGACAGCTTAATTGTGGAAAGGCTCTAGAATTAGCACTTCAACTTTGAAGTATTTGCTCAAGCATTTACTCTGTAGAACCGGTGCCAAACTATTAGTTCAGTTCACAACTTTTAAGTACATAATATGTGACAAGTTCTGGGGATACAAAGATGAATTATAGCAGTTGTTCATTCTGTAACATAGGATAGAATAATCAGTACCTATAGTAATTCAGATATTAACACTAGACCAAGAAATATGCTCTGGGATTAATTTAGCTTTGGGTGGATATAGAATGGATGCCATGCCTTAAATATTTTTGTGGTATTATGAAAAGGGAAATATATTCTTCAAGGAGATAAGAACATGTGTTAATTATGAAAAGATAAGGGTTCATATGAAAGTATATGATCCTTGATTGTACATGTACAATAAATATTTGTTGAGATTAAGGTTAAGCTCTCAAAAAAAAAAAAAAACAACCCCACAAAGCTAGGATGCAATGCTCACAATAATGCTGAACAGAAGATATGCCAAGGGAGTTAGAAGTTTTAGGTTTTCAAGGACATTTGCAGGTCTCTTTGACCGAGTTGTGGATAGAAATCAAGAGATATCACTTCCAGGCCAAAACATTTAATTGCTGGTGTTAAGATCTCCCACTGTTTTCTTTTCTCTGTTGCAAAACCATCGACATTCAGAAAGAGATTTCTCACAGGAAATGCAAGAAAACAGAAGTCTTTTATACTATGAAATCACATAGTAATATGTTTATAATGGTAACTCTGGCAGTACTGAGGATGATAGATTATAGTGCAGACAGCTGGAGTCAGACAGATCAAACAGAATACCATGTAAGAATCTATGTTCCCTGGGGCAGAAGCAAGAGTGGAGATGAGGAAGCCCATCTCAGAGACATTACAGGGAGGGGAACGAGAGACTTAGATGAAGCAAATATATAAAGAGGAAAGGGGGGAAGTCAGCAATAAGTTCAAATTTTCTATCTTGGCTCACTGGGGGAATGGTAAAATCTTGATTGGAACACAGATATTTATTTCATGCTTACCGAATATCTATATGTGTTCCCATATTGACCATTCCTCTTGCTATAAAGTGAGATCATCTAGTTACTTTGTCAGTGAACTGTAAGCAGAAATTATGCATGTCACTCTTGAAAAAAGAATAACCAATTAGTATGCACTCTCTGGATCTTTATTCTTTGCCCTTGTTAACAGAGGAGATCTAGAGCTGAGATGGCTGAATCACTTACACTAGAACCCTAGGTCACTTGATGGATAGAAGCAACTCTAGAAGGTCATCCAGACCTCATCACAAGCGAGATATGAACTGTTTCATGTGTAAATTGACTGTAATTATGGGTTGCTTTTATGACAATTGGGTCAGTTTACCATAATTAATAAGAAGTAAAAGAAAACTCAGAACTCCTGTAGAGGTAAATAACATATAATTTACTGAATATTATATGCCAGTCACTGTTTTAAGCACATTTATTATATATAAAACAGGCTTCCCAGGTGATTCAGTGGTAAAGAATCTACCTGCCAATGCAGGAGACATGTGTTCGATCCCTGGGTCTGAAAGATCCCCTGGAGAAGGAAATTGCAAATCCACTCCAGTATTCTTACCTGGGAAATCCCATGGGCAGTGGAGCCTGGTGGGCTATAGTCAGTGAAGTTGCAAAGAGCCAGATACAATTTAGCGACTAAAGGACAACAATAATATTGTTTGTAACAATTCGTTTGCTTCCTAAGGCAGCCCTGTAAGGAAGCGTTATTTTATTCAAATTTGGAGATGAAGGACTTGAGGCACAGGGAAGCTAGGCCATTTGATTTCATATAGCCAGGATGCTGTGAATTTGAAATTCTGGACCATATTTTACACATGTTGAATCTGAGACAGGAATATCCAGTATGCATATAGAGATATGTTCTTCATGCTTAGAGATTTAATTTTGTGATTCATTGCCATAGAGTTGATATCTGAACCCATAGACAAGATAAATGTCTTTGGAAGCATACTGATGCAAAAACAAGATTGAAGTAGTAGGAAAATAAGGAGTGGTGTTTTTCTTTCTTTCTTTTTTTTTTTTTTTTTTGAGACCTGGATGACAAGAGTACACAACATAAACATAAGGGTATAAAGACTGGAGGGCTCCCCTGGTGGCTCAGTGGTAAAGAATCCACCTGCAGTGCAGGAGACCCAGGTTCTATCCTTGGGTCAGGATGACCCCTGGAGAAGGGAATGGCAACTCACTCCAGTATTCTTACCTGGGAAATTCCATGAAGAGAGGACCCTGAAGGGCTATAGTCCATGGGGCTGCAAAACAGTCGACACCACTTAGCGAGTAAACACACACACACATGAAGACTGTAACATCTTTCCCTGGCTCTAAGATTCTAGATCTTGGTAGTTTGATCTGGCTTCCCATCCACACTCTGAAAAGCCTATGTAGGATGGATGATGCAGTTGCAGACCATAGGTTTGAGTCTATGAAAGGCTTGCCATCAGCCTGCAAGGTTTTTCACCATGAAGGATAGTGACATAATCTCTCTGATTTCCATCTTAGTGGAGAGAATAAAAAGGAAAACATCTACCTGTATACTTCCTCCCTGCTAAGCCATATTATCAGGGCTTGAGGGCAACAGTTGCAACCTGTTACCCTTACAGTTTCAAACAAATAATAAAAATATAAAGTGATTCCACAGATGTCACTTCGTTCTGTGGAAGAACTTCTTGTAATGTCTAACTCTGATAATGTTTCCTTCTCCATTCCATTAGCATTATTATTTGTGAATGCTGAAACTCTTGACACTGCTCATTCTAAATAAACTTCTCCTGCCATATTCATTATTTTCTCTCAGTCCCAGCCATCTGCCTTTCTTATTGGGGACTTTATATTTAAAAGCATATTTTCAACTAATATATGTATACATATATGTGTGTGTGTATATATATATATATATACGTTCCCAAGTATCTCTTTATATCTTTATGTCTAGTTTGTGTTTCTGGTTCTCTTTGAAAGCTCTCAAGCCCAAATGTCTGCAACACATCTCTAGTCAGTTTCCAGCCAATATACAGAGAAAATTAAGGTCACTGGATGGCTAACATTTCTTATTGTTTTTACTGCTGTTGAGATCTCTGAAAGGCAGAATATGTTATCAGGAGACAAACTGTTGCTGAGAACAAAACCTCTGGAGTCACAGAGTTCTTTAGCTTCAATCTTGCCTCTGTTATTTATATGTGAGAGTTTGGATCTTTTAAACTTTATATGCTGAGCCTCAGTTTTCTCATTTGCAAATCAAGGATAACTGATCCTACACTACTTATCATGAGTACTAAACCAAATAGTTTACAGAAAATCACTAGGTACCTAGCATATGGGATTCCCAGGTGGCTCAATTGTAAAGAATTGCCTGTTGATGCAGGAGACATGGGTTTGATCTCTAAGCTGGGAAGATCCCCTGGAGTAGGAAATGCCACCTCACTTCAATACTCTTGCTTAGAAAATGTCACAGACAGCAGAGCCTGGTGAGCTACTACTCCATGGAGTTCCAAAGAGTCAGACGTGACTGAACACACAGGCGTCTAGTATATAGCAGGCTCAGTACAGTGCTATGCTCTGAGTCCAAGTCTCCGAATAGACTGAGAGAACAAGTCCACCACGGCAATGCAAAGGCAAGAAGGGAGTTTATTTATTGCTAACTCAAGTTAGGACACTCTGTCACATCCAACACAGTGGGGTAAGGCAAGAGGGCCCCGAGCCCTGAATTACAGCAGTATTTATAGACTTAGAACAAAGACAGGGAGTTGGCAAGGACGGATTGGTTGCAAGTTCTTGGTACATATTAATTGGCTAAATTTTGTGCATGTGGGCTCACTTAAGGGACTTTTCGTGTTATCTGGGCTAGCTTTAACCAGGCTATGGGGAGTATGCTGACTGGCTGAGTCTCAAGGTCGGGGGATGATGATCTCAGCTTCTTCTGGGCAGTGAGCCAGCTTCATCTGTGATTGTAGCTCTGGCTACTTTAGTCCTTGAAGCTTGTCATGGCTTCTGTCAGGTCTCAGCATACAGAAGTTAAGATCTCTTTCCACTAGTTTGTATTCTTAGCTGGGAGAATACCACACAGCCAACTGACTCTGTTAAGACTTCCAAATCATCCTTTTTGAACACTTTTGTGATTCCAGGTTTCTGATAGTTCGAATGTTAAGGCAATTCAGAATATGTATTAAGATGAATACTCTTTTACTGTATGCTGCTGCTGCTGCTAAGTCACTTCAGTCCGGTCCGACTCTGCGCGACCCCATAGACGGCAGCCCACCAGGCTCCCCCGTCCCTGGGATTCTCCAGGCAAGAACACTGGAGTGGGTTGCCATTTCCTTCTCCAATGCATGAAAGTGAAAAGTGAAAGAGGAAGTCGCTTAGTCGTATCCGACTCTTCACGACCCCATGGACCGCAGCCTAGCAGGCTCCTCCGTTTATGAGATTTTCCAGGCAAGAGTACTGGAGTGTAAATTCAGTTCAGTTCAGGCACTCAGTCCGGTCCGACTCTGCGCGACCCCATAGACGGCAGCCCACCAGGCTCCCCCGTCCCTGGGATTCTCCAGGCAAGAACACTGGAGTGGGTTGCCATTTCCTTCTCCAATGCATGAAAGTGAAAAGTGAAAGAGGAAGTCGCTTAGTCGTATCCGACTCTTCACGACCCCATGGACCGCAGCCTAGCAGGCTCCTCCGTTTATGAGATTTTCCAGGCAAGAGTACTGGAGTGGGGTGCCATCGCCTTGAAAGTCACTCAGTCGTGTCTGATTCTTTGCAACCCCATGGACTCTTTAGTCCATGGAATTCTCTAGGCCAGAATACTGAAGTGGGTAGCCTTTCCCTTCTCCAGGGATCTTCCCAATCCAGGGATTGAACCTAGGTCTCCCACACTGCAGGTGGATTCTTTACCAGCTGAGCCACAAGGGAAGCCCTTTCTACTGTATAGTAATGTGTATATATATCCTTCTTTACTTGGATAGAAATATGAATTATTATTTTTTTAAAAATGTACATATTTTAGCCTCCTTACTTTTTATATTAGATTTCCACAGACATACACTGGAGCAAAGTTTTCATTGACAGTCGTGTTTTATCACTCACTTTCCCTAAAAGTGCATTTGAAAACTCACTCTTTCATGAAATTCTCTTTGTTAGCAAAAACTAAATTCCATCCTCTGACACAAAATAACTATCCATTTATTGTATTTTGGAAAACTCACAACCTTAATTTGCATTGCTCTTTATTCAGATCCTGAGATAGTCCCCACATCATGTAAGCCATGTGTGTGGGTGTGTGGGGGTTTGTGTGGGGTGTCTGTGTGTGGGGTATGTGTGTGTGGGTGTGTGTGTTCCTGTGTGTGTGGGGGTGGGTGGATAGGTGGGTGGGTGTATGTTTTGAGGTGGGTGGGTATATGTTTTGAGGTAAATACTTTGAAAGAAAATTTTGGCAAGACTTTTAAGAATGTGATCTGAGTTATAATGGAGATTCCTTAATGCTTTTATGTGCAATGATTTTGATCAAGTAATATGATTTATGAAGGTTAACTTGCTGTTATTTTTCTTGAGAATTTTAAGTTAGGTCCCAATTTCTAATTCTGACTTATTCTGATAAGTGAACATATATTGAAGAACCTCATAAATTTTATACATGAAAATTGAATGGAGAAAAATTATGTTTGCCCCAGTGGGGAGTATTCTGACATTCAATTGTTTTCTAATATTTTATCATAAGCCAATGATGGGCCAACAAATGTGTTTGTTGCAGGGAAGGGTATGATTATTTGCCTGATAAGTGAACCAAAGTTTCTCCTTTCAACCTCTATCTGCATAAGTTAAAAGAGAAATATTACAGCTATTTTTTCTTTTTCTTTAAGGTTTCTCATTTTTATTTCAAAACACTAGTAACTAAAATTTATGCCCCAACTTATTATAATGACTGTTGGTATTGCCAGTATAGTACACAGTGCAGGGAAATATATTTCAATGTTGTAGAAAGTGGTTAGGGGTCTTCCCAGGTAGCACTAGTGGTAAAGCGTCCACCTGCCAATGTTGGAGAGGTAAGAGGTGTGAGTTTGATCCTTGGATCTGGAAGATCCCCTGGAGTAGGAAATGGTTCTAATATGCTTTCCTGGAAAATTCCATGGACAGAGGGGCTTGGTGGACTACAGTTCAAGGAGTTGCTAAGAGTCAGCTACAACTGAGTGACTGAGTACACAGTCACTGGTTAATAAACATCTGTTCAAAACTAAATATTTTAAGAAAAAATAACCCGTTTTCAATTTTAACTTCCTAAATTGTTTCCTATCTTGAATTACAGTGAGTATAATTTGAAAGAGAGCCTAATATTTCATATTTGGAGTGTGTTTCATGCCTGAATGAAAAGTATACAAAGTAATCCGAGATAGACTCAGAGGATGCTTATCTCTTAATCATATTGTTTGGAAGCAGGAAATCAACCAGGAACATTTATTCATTCATTTACTCACTTATACAGGATTTACTGTTTGATAGGTAGTAGACATAAAAATGAGAAGCACAGATTTCACCTTACCTTCACAGAGATATAGGCAATCACATGATACAAAGTTTAAACATTTCTGTCCATGCCACATACAACCTTTTCTCACAAAAGTTGTCAGCCCCTGTCACACATCTCAAGTGAGGTTAATAGGCTCAGTGATCAAACACATTGGCTCACAGCTGATTAAAACAAGTAAGTCAAACCTGAACGAATGTGCTAAGTGATGAAAACATTAACAAGAAATGAAAGCATTTTGACTGTGAGATTGGTTAGAAAAAAATTTTTTTCCTCACCTTACACTCCACTATTCAGCTACAAATAGCACAGAATCTTATCCAGCTCTCATTCAGCTGCTTAACATTTATCGCCTTTCTGTGACATATAGGGCTTCTCTGGTGGTTCAGTCTGTAAAGAATCCACCTGTGATGCAGGAGACCTGGATTCTACCCCAGGGGTCAAGAATATTCCCTGGAGCATAAAATGGCTACCCACTCCAGTACTGTACATGGATTTGGATTTATAAGATATAGAAGTAAAATATGGCCCTTAAGTAAAGAGGACCCATAGTATTATATATGCATATGTTTATCTGTGTTTTTTGTGTGCATCTCTGGTAAGGAGGTGGGGATACTTTGTATAGGTTTCAAGAGCTGAAATCAAGCAGAGAGGATACAGTGTCAAGAGAGAACTTTTAACTAACACTTAGGGTTAAGTCTGAAATTGCTGGCCGTGAAGGTAGCGAAACTGTTACAAAGATAGCATTATTTCACAGTGGTATTCTTGAAGGGCAGAATGAGGATAGAATCAGAGTAAACATGGAGAGCACTTATCCCACTGTGAAAGCTGAAAAAATTTAATGGACAAGATCTGGGGACATGAGAATAAATGAAACATTGTGAATGTTTGCATTATCCTTCAGCAGTCACCATATTTTCTTCATAGGCAGAGTCCATTTACATACCTCATTGATTTGAGGTTTCAAATGCTTTGGCCACTGGAGGCAGAATGGAGTTCCAAATGTAGGTCTTAAGATGTATCAAGTGTTTCTCCTCAATTATCTGAGAACTTTTGACCTTTACAATAAAGATCATACTTCACATAGCTTCTCCCCCTCTAGCCTGAACCCTCAAATATGTAATGTCCCCCAACCAACCTGAACACCCATGGAAACAAATAGTTTTTGTGAATAAGTAAGAATTCATTGAGAATGATTAGCTATCATTGTATGCCACTGAAATTTGTGTATCAGTAGCTGAAGACTTGGGACTTCCCTGGTGGGGTCAGACAATAAAGTGTCTACCTGTAGTGCAGGAGACTTGGGTTTGATCTCTAGATGGAGAAATCCCCTGGAGAAGGAAATGGCAATCCACTCCAGTATTCTTGCCTAGAAAAGCCCATGGACAGAGGAGCCTGGCATGCTATAAGAGTCAGACAGGACTGAGCAACTAACACAAGCTCAGTACTAAGTTAATTGGTAGCTAAAACTGGGAATGACTTAGAATGAGTCACACTAGCTTTGAGATTGGCTAACAGATAACAAGAAAATTTATTGGAGATTGGATAATTGTGAGCTGTGGTTGTAAGAGGAAAATATTTGGTAAAATATTTGCCTCTGGTAAGTTGGAAAATAGAAGACATATCTATGGAAACTGTAGTACTGGTCAAGAAAGTTTTGATAGCATAAGATGGATACTACTATTTACATTTGATAAGATACTATAAGGGGGAAAACGAGTCCAGAAAAAAAGTGGGATGTTTTAAATTATACTTGAAAGGAATATGGAGAAACCAAAAATCACAGAGCTAAAATCATAGACATAAATATTGCAAAATGGCTTCAGGAAAAAAAGAAAAATCCAGAGTAGGAGATAAGACTAACACCTTTTGTTAAGATCTCTGAGTGAATTAAAGTCCATTTATTCGGCTGGGCAAAGTAACTCTAGAAAGCACAAGGATGTGGTTCTATTGAAGCCCAATAAGTAAGAATCAAATATAATTAAGTCTAGAGAGAAAGAGCAGCATGCCCAAAGAAGCAGAGCAAACAAAACCCTAAACTCTTGTGGTTCTGCTGTTTGGCTGTTAGAATTCACAAGCATCAAACATGAGAAAACCACAGCTTACTGGAACTATATTTAAAAAATTATACCTGCCTAGAACAAAAGAGATAGTCTGCCAGTTTAAAAATACCTGAGAGCCACCAACTTTGTATGGACAAGAAGTTACCCAAAAGAGTTGTTCATCCACCAGGCAGCACTGCTAGCTATGGAAGATTAAGAATAAATAAGGATCTCCTAGGTGGTAGTGCCATGTTTGGTAGAGATCAATGAAGAATGGGTAGCCACTTACAGGGAGCAAATCTGGAATTAAATAACGATAGCAGCATCTGGAAAAAAATTGCCCAGCAGGAATTTAGAATTCTTGTGGACTATTAACTATTCATTCTTCTTATCCTTCTTGTTGTGGAATGAAAATGTTTATTGTGGGTATCCTTGTTTGTTTTCACCATTGTAACTTAGGAATGTAGAGAATAAATGACCTGTCTCTTTGGTTCATAAATCTTCAGGTCAATAGACTCTGTACTTGGATAGAATGCAGATGATGAAATTCTTGTCTTAAAGTCTGATAACACTATAACAGATAAATGTATCAGTAGTCTTAGGATTATCTGTGTTTTGCATGTAAGAGAACATGTGGAATATTTATAAAGAGGGTGGATTCTGATTGTTAGATGATTGTTCAGCGAGTATTCACTCCTCCCTACTCTCATTATGGACCCAGTATTATTCTAAGTGCAGTAATTAGACATTGGCCATAAGCCATGCTTTGGTCAATTAAAATGGCAATGAAAATAAGAGTGCAAAATCCAAGAACAGACCTTAAGATATAGCCAATGTTTCTATGAGGTTTCTTGGAACTCTAACCTCTAGAATGAGAAAACCATAGCACAGATAACCCCCACACTGCCGACCTAGACATATGGAACAGGATAGTGCCAGCTAACCTATGCAGACTAAAGTTCAGTTCAGTTCAGTTCAGTCGCTCAGTCATGTCTGACTCTTTGCAACCCCGGAAATAGCAGCATGCCAGGGCTCCCTGTCCATCACCAACTCCTGGGGTTCACTCAACCTCATGTCCGTCAAGTTGGTGATGACATCCAGCCATCTTATCCTCTGTCGTCCCCTTCACCTCCTGCCCCCAATCCCTCCCAGCATCAAAGTCTTTTCCAATGAGTCAACTCTTTGCATGAGGTGGCCAAAGTACTGGAGTTTCAGCTTTAGCATCAGTCCTTCCAATGAACACCTAGGACTGATCTCCTTTAGGATGGACTGGTTGGATCTCCTTGCAGTCCAAGGGACTCTCAAGAGTCTTCTCCATACCACAGTTTAAAAGCATCAATGCTACGGCACTCAGCTTTCTTTACAGTCCAACTCTCACATCCATACATGACCACTAGAAAAAACTATAGTTTTGACTAGATGGACCTTTGTTGGCAAAGTAATATCTCTTCTTTTTAATATGCTATCTAGGTTGGTCATAACTTTCCTTCCAAGGAATGAAAGTGAAGTGAATCACTCAGTCCTGTCCAACTCTTTGTGACCCAGTGGACTGTAGCCTAACCAGGCAAGAATACTGGAGTGGGTTGCTGTTTCCTTCTCCATCTTCCCAATCCGGGGATCAAACCCAGGTCTCCTGCACTCGAGGCAGATGCTTTAACCTCTGAGCCACCAGGGAAGTTTCTCAAGGATACTTCCAAGGGGTAAGCATCTTTTAATTTCATGACTGCAGTCACAATCTGTAGTGATTTTGAAGCCCCTGAAAACAAAGTCTGACACTATTTCCACTGTCTCCCCATCTATTTCCTATGAAGTGATGTGACCAGAAGCCATGATTTTAGTTTTCTGGATGTTGAGCTTTAAGCCAACTTTTTATTCTCTTCTTCCACTTTCATCAAGAGGCCTTTTAGTTCCTCTTCACTTTCTGCCATAAGGGTGGTGTCATCTGCATATCTGAGGTTATTGATGTTTCTCCCAGCAATCTTGATTCCAGCTCATGCTTCTTCCAGTCCAGCATTTCTTATGATGTACTCTGCACAGAAGTTAAA
>SJYC01091070.1:0-17206 GCA_006408675.1 Madoqua kirkii
ACCCTGATGCTGGGAAAGATTGAGGACAGGAGGAGAAGGGGATGACAGAGGATGAAATGGTTGGATGGCATCACCAACTCATGGACATGGGTTTGGGTGGGCTCCGGGAGTTGGTGATGGACAGAGTCCTGGCGTGCTGCAGTTCATGGAGTCACAAAGAGTCAGACATGAATGAGTGACTGAACTGAACTGAACTGAACTAAATCCTTAGTCAACTGGTAAATGTTGGTTGCATATTTTAATCCCCACAGAAACCATTAAAAATGTTTAAAAGAGGTATAGTAAAGACCTGTTATGAATTATAAGTGAATATTAATAAGAAATTGATAAACCTAAAAGGAAATGAATGAGTAAAAATAGATGTGACAAATTGCAAAGAAATAGTATGAAAGCTAGAATTTCTATATTAATGAGAGCAAAGCTGATTTGAAGACAAACAGTATTACTGAAGAGTGACAAATTCATTGAGGGTATAACAATCAAGAACGAAAGTCTTTGTAAGAAATGGTGCCAAAATGACACTATATTGATATGGAAAAAAGGAACACAATTATTTTCTACCTTGAAGTTTATAAAAAGCTACTTAATCATTGACTTATGTGTAAAAGTTAAAACAGTGAAACTTTTAGGAGAAAAAGGAGAATATTATCATAACTTGGAAGTAATCAGAATATATCTTGGTATGGAAAGCAATAACAAGACCAACCATAATAAATGAGACAAAATATCTACTTATCAGAAAACATGTTTAAGAAAACAAGCCTAGATTGCGGACTCCTTGTGACTCCAGGAGCATAGCCCACCAGGCTCGTCTGTCTGTGAGATTCTCCAGGCAAGAATACTGGAGTGGGTTGCCATACCCTCCTCTAGGGGACCTTCTGGACCCAGGAATCAAACCCACGTCTCTTATGAGAAGCCCATATAAATGCACATATATGTATATATTTGGGGAAGGTGATGGCACCCCACTCCAGTACTCTTGCCTGGAAAATCCCATGGATGGAAGAGCCTGGTAGGCTGCAGTCCATGGGGTCGCTAAGAGTAGAACACGACTGAGCGACTTCACTTTCACTTTTTACTTTCATGCACTGGAAAAGGAAATGGCCACCGACTCCAGTGCTCTTGCCTGGAGAATCCCGGGGATGGCGGAGCCTGGTGGGCTGCCATCTCTGGGGTCACACGGGGTTGGACACGACTCAAGCGACTTAGCAGCAGTAGCAGCATGTATATATTTGACAAAAGTTATGACTAGAGCACAAATCTATATTAAACAAAAAATGGACACAGATTTTCTTTTTGACCATGCAGTCCAGCATGCAGGATATTTAGTTCCCCAAACAAGGACTGAAACTATGCCCCCGGCAGTGGCTTAACCACTAGATTGTCAAGGATGTCACTGGACACAATTCTTGAATACACATGCCACAAAGAAAGGTGTTGACATGTATATGGGAAACATACTATGGAGCCCTTTCCAGCCTAGGTTTCATTCAAAGCCAGAAGCCTTTTGAATCACCAGGTATATGGACCACAGCAGTATCCTTTACCAAGCATTGTGCTTCCTACCTCATAGCTAGTTGTGCAGGATGTGATAATGTATGTTTCACTTTGGAGGGAATGTCCTAACTAACCTGATACCTGTATCCTAAAAATTGTATAAATATGATAGGGCTTTGTGTAAAGAACATACCTGCCAATACAGGTAGATGTAAGAGATACAAGTTTGAATCCTGGGTCAGAAAGATCCCTTGTAGGAGGGCATGGCAACCCACTCCAGTATTCTTGCCTGGAATATTCCATGGACAGAGGAGTCTGGTGGACTACAGTTCATGGGGTCACACAGAGTTGGACATGACTGAAGCTACTTAGCATGCACCCACTGAATCATACTGAGTTTGATTACCACCTTCCTATAGGGCATGTGTCTAACCAAAACCTCCTGTTTACCATGTTCATTAAAATAATGAATCCATGTAATGTTCTGTGGGACAATAGAGGACAAGATAGTTCATAGTCTTGGGACAAACTAATATATATTTCTATCTATTCTACATAAATATGAAGGATTGTGTGTTTTTTTTAATTGGGGTTGATGAGTGCAAACTCTCCAAATTAATGCTTGTATTCCATATATCTGGGAGTATATTAATCCACTATAAGAAGACATTACATCTGGCATGATACTGCCATTGAAGCTTCTAACTTGATTGAGCTTGTGGTCATCTATAAGTAATCCTGCCAGAGCCATTAACTTTCTGTAGGGGTCTGACAAACCAATTACATGGAAATATAAAAGCAAGTACCACCCGATCTTCCTTTAGATCCTTAAGAGTAATATTGGTTCCCTTTGACCACCCCCAGAGTATTATTTTTTTACTTCCTCATAGAGATTGAACTTTTAGAGACTCCATCTGGCCTTCTCTTTTATCATAGTTCTTCCCATACACACCAAGCTTCCAATACACAGGGATTGAGTCAATGAAGCATTCATGAGATATGAAATATCCCATGATATTTCATCATATCCAGGGATATGAAAACTAGAGAGACTCTGTGAGCTTGACCTGTTTCAATACTTGAATTAGTCCTCACTTAGCCCACTTTAGAAAGGGGGCCATGTTGATTTTTCTTTTGCTTAGATAGCAATATCAGTTCTGATATTGTGTATAAAAAATCTAATGTCATCAGAAAGGTGCATAAGTCTCAAAATCAGTTCAGTTCAGTTCAGTCTCTCAGTCATGTCTGACTCTTTGCAACCTCATGGACTGTAGCACACGTGGTTTCCCTGTCTGTCACCAACTTCCAGATCTTGCTCAAACTCATGTCCATTGAGTCAGTGATGCCATTCAATCATGTCATCCTCTGTTGTCCCCTTCTCCTGCCTTCAACCAAGGTCTTTTCTAATGAGTCAGGTCTTCCCATCAGGTGGCCAAAGTATTGGAGCTTCATCTTTAGAATCAGTTCTTCCAGTGAATATTCAGGACTGGTTTCCTTTAGGATTGACTGGGTTGATCTCCTTGCAGTACAAGGGACTCTCAACAGTTTTCTCCGACACTAACACATATAAACAGAATCTAGAAAAATAGTACCAAAGAATTTATTTACAGGGAAACAATGGAGAAAGAGACATAGAGAACAGACTTATGGACATGGGGAGAGGGAAGGAGAGGGTGAGACGTATGGAAAGAGTAATATGGAAACTTACATCACCATATGTAAAATAGAGAGCCAATGGGAATTTGCTGTATGGCTCAGGAAACTTATAACAGGGGCACTGTACCAGCCTTAGAGGGGTGGGATGGGAGGCAGATGGGAAGGAGTTTCCAAAGGGAGAGGATGTATGTATACCTATGGCTGATTATGATGCTGAAGCTGAAACTCCAGTACTTTGGCCACCTCATGCAAAGAGTTGACTCACTGGAAAAGATCTGGTGCTGGGAGGAATTGGGGGCAGGAAGATAAGGGGATGATAGAGGATGAGATGGCTGGATGACATCACAGACTCAATGGACGTGAGTCTGAGTGAACTCCGGAAGTTGGTGATGGACAGAGAGGCCTGGTGTGCTGCAATTCATGGGGTCGCAAAGAATCAGACATGACTGAGTGACTGAACTGAACTGAACTGAATGGCTGATTATGTTAAGGTTTGATAGAAAAAAATAAAATAAAATTCTGTAAAGCAATTATATATATATATATATATATATATATATATATATATATGGCATCAGTTCTTTGGCAGTCAGCTTTCTTTATGGTTCAACTCTCACATCCATGCATGACTACTTGGAAAAACCATAGCTTTGACTATGCAGACCTTTGTTGGCAAAATAGTGTCTCTACTTTTTAATATGCTGTACAAAATTGTCATTGTTTTTCTTCCAAGGAGCAAGTGCCTTTTAATTTTATGGCTGCAGTTATCATCTGCAGTGACTTTGAAACCCAAGAAAATAAAGTCTGTCACTACTTCCATTGTTATCCCATCTATTTGCCATGAAGTGATGAGACCAGATGCCATGATATTCGTTTTCTGAATGTTGAGTTTTTTTAAGTATGAATCTTTAACTGTAAGGGCAAATATGGAATGTTCTGAGTGTAACAGTGAACACAAAAAGGATATTAATCTTGGAGAAATGAATAACTTTGATTTTTGAAGACTTGTGAGGAAATGGAAAAGAATATTAACCACAGGGGAGAAACGTGTTTTGATTTTCTGAAGTCCAAGAATGGGGGTTCTAGAGGGTATAGTTGAAAGGATTAGAAGGGAAGAAGAAACTGAACTTTAGGATCAGGATGAGAATATTAGGAAAGTTAGAAGCCAAGAGAGCTTCTCTCTCTGGGGCTTCTTCTAGAATGGTGACCAAAAGTAACAGGGCTGTTAGACATGGACGGTGCCGTTGTCACTGAGGATCCAGCACTCCAAACCCTGTTGGGGAAAAGCTGCCATCAGGGCATGGAGGCTCAATAGCTGGGGCAGTTGTCCCTGCCAGTAGAGGTCTGGGCTCTGTGAAATTGGAGCAGAACCTTTGGAAGTATGGTTGACAGGGTTCAGAAGAAGCAGGGGTAAAAATTGCTGATGGTGTCAGAGGGTTTTGAAAAACTGCTTTGTGAGCTTCAGTGTTAGGCACTGTAGACTCATCTAGTCATCAGATCAGCTCAAACACATGCAGACAATGCTGTTACTATTGTAATGTGTTCAGTTCAGGTCAGTCGCTCAGTGGGGTCCGATTCTGTGACCCCATGAATCGCAGCATGCCAGGCCTCCCTGTCCAAAGTACAGAAAGTGTTCCATGGTTAAATGGAAATGTGTGGCCGAAAAAAATAAAAAATTACTTTTTCTTTATCTGAGAATATATTTACTTCTTATTTATTCCTGAAAAACAATTTCAATAAATATTGTATTTGTGGTTGATACTTTCTGGTTTTGTTTTTTTTTTTTTTCATTACCTGAAAAAATGTTATGCTGTTTTCTCTGGCCTGCATGGTTTAAGATGAGAACTATAAATTAGTGTTCCTCTTTAGGGAGGTTTTCCGATATTAATTTCTTCTAAAATTTTTTCAGCTCCACTCTTCTTCTGGAATTCTGACTGTATACATGCTTGATTTTTGTTATTGTCCTGCAGATCTCTGAGGGTCTGTACAATTTGTTTCAGTGTTTTTCCTCTATTGTTAAATTAGGTTATCTATGTTCTGTTAAATTCACTGATTCTATCATTTTCACTTTCATCTCTATCCTCTGTCATCTCCACTCTATGAGTCCATTCAGCTATTTTAATGTGTTATTGTGTCTTTAGTCCTGTAATTTTCCTTTGTCTCTTTTCTTTTTTTTTTTGAACTTCTGTCTCTGTAATGAGTTTTTTTTCCATTTATTTAAGATAATTTGTAATTAATCATTGGAGCATTTTTATGATACTGTCTTATCTCATTCCAGTTGTGATATTGTATCCTGGCTATTTTGTCTGTTTTGTTAAGGAGTATCTGAGCTCTAGTCAAGCCTTTTATTTTAGTAAGTCATCATCTTGTTTATGTACAGCTTGTAGGTTCTAACCTTCGTCTTTAGACTGTGATTTTAAGTACAGCTTGTTCCGAGCCTTCATGCTTTTATTCTGGTCTGCTTAGTTTGTTTGGTCTCTCCAAATTTACAAGGCCCTGCTGTTGCTGCTTCCCCTGGTCACTTCGACAAGTACCTTGGCCACACACTTTTGTGGTGGGATCTTCCATGCTGGGCTACAGACTTACTATAGTAGATCCTCACTTTCAGCCTTCTCCACCACCTGGCCATACTCGCTGGGAATAACTGGAAAGAGGCATCAGTGGCAACCAAAAGAGAAGCAAAGGGCATTCTCAGACCCAAAGGATAAAGAGTATCCAGGGCTAGACTACTTATTATAGTGTGATGCCTCTTGCCAGTCCCTCCTGGCTGCCCTCTTATTTATCAGGGGGAGAGGGAAATTTCAAACATTTTACCTGGACATTTATTTTTAGCCAAACTCCTGCTAACAGCACCCTTTTCAGTGGTGCTAGGCTCACCTGTGGTTGTCACAGGGTATTCAATCAACATACCTTGGCTACCCTCTATGGCCAGGTTTGGATTCTGAAAACGTTGGACTTTGATCACCTTCTTCTGTTGGATAGGAGATGTAGGACACCCTTCTGCTTTGTTGTTTCTTTACTCCTGTGATCTCAGTCTGATTTATCTTTCTCTAACCACCTTTCAGAGCTTTTATTTGGTTGCCTTTTGCATTATTTCTAATGCAGGAGCAGAGAGAAATGATGCTTCATGATCTCGTCCAGATGATATTGTCATTTTAATTCCAGCAAGATCTCTGTGCATTATCTAGAATTTAATATATGTCAGATGGATCATAATACATTTCTAGAAATTCTGCATCAAATTATGATGTTTCTTTTATAGACTCAATAATGTACATGGCATGTATATTTCAACGTGGAGAAAGAAATACCAATTCTAGGTTGTGGTTGTTTTGTTTTGTTTTGTTTTTAATACTCACCCTGATGAGCATTACTGGCCATATGGACTGGTGAATGGAGTTTCGCTTCTGTGATTGTCCACAAGGCATTATGTTCTGAAGTTCTGGGAATCACGAAAAGGCAAAATAGCAGTTGAGTACTTATAAAGAAAGTACTCTAAAAGGTTGGGTATGAGTATAAAGATGCAGATGAAAGAAACAGATGATACTGAATCAAGTTTTAAGTGTCATAAAAACTAAAATGAACAATTTGATTCAATGCTAGTTCTAAAACTATATTGATTTGACTGATTTCTATTTGTATTTTGCGGTAATTAAAACCCCTGTCTATTATTTGAGGAAGACAAGTCCTTCAGTAATAATACAGAAAATATACTAAGAGTATAATCAGGGTTTGAAAAATTTGTGTTTTCCAGATAGATGATGATCTGGAAAGGATAGTTTAGAAAACTAAGATCTCTTTATTGCCAGTTATAACTTTTGAGAATTGAAATCACCCACACAGCTCAGTGTCTACCATATTAGAGTTGTATTTTTTTTATCAGTAACTTCAGTATTGCTCTGGATAGATAAAATTTGTGGATATATTCTAGGAACTTCCAGGAATACCCTTCTCTGTACAATAGAAGCATCAAATAACAGTTCTGGAAGATTCTTTGAAACTTAAGCTACATTTAAATATCTTAATAAATATCCCAGCTGTGTCATCCTCTCTATAGATGCTAATAAGAATTAATTGCCTTTATGCAGTGGGCGGTATAGTCAAATTTGTCTTTCCAAAAGTTGTTATTGGTAATACTTGACGGAGGAAACACTTGACAATATTTAAAATGGCTATAAACAACCATTTAAAATGAATAATAACCATATTTCTCTTTTAAAAGTGCTTTTTGAGCATAAAATATACCCTAGAACTTGCCCCAGGTAATAACAGTGGAACTTCTCCAGTGCTGGCCGTTGTGCCAGTCATCATACTAAATGGTTTGTAGACATTATCTCATTTATCCAATGAGATATGTATAATTATTATCATCCTCTCATTTTTAAATATGTAAACTGAGACATGGAAGGTTGAACAAAAATCTGAGATTCATCAGAGACAGGATTTGGTCTGAGAGCATCACATTCTAGAACCCAGGTTCCCAATTTCTTTCCTAAAAACACTCTTCTGTGCTCTGTTAAACTTCTAAACCGTAAAGTTTGTTAACTCTTCACCATCATTTCTGTTTTGCAGTTGATGTTAATGAAATCTGGAAGAATTAAATTACATGCCCAAAAGGTAGTTTGAAAAGACAAGATTTGTAGCTTGGAAAAATTCACTAAATTTCCCAAAATCGCACAAAGAGCTGGTATGTTGAAGATACAAATTAGAATTCTAAAATCAGCAATCTTTTCACCAAGCACTGCTAAATCAATGAGTCTTGTTAAATTCTCAGTGAAGTGAAGTCGCTCAGTCGTGTCCGACTCTTTGCGACCTGTGGACTGTAGCTCACCAAGCTCCTCCGTCCATGGGATTCTCCAGGTAAGAATACTGGAGTGGGTTGCCATTTCCTTCTCCAGGGGATCTTCCTGACCCAGGGATTGAACCCAGGTCTCCCGCATTGCAGGCAGACGCTTCAACGTCTGCGCCACCAAGGGGACATCCTAAATGGGAACTTAATAAACAGGCGCCTGCTTCAGGAGCCTATGAGTCAAAAAAAATGCTTTTTGTTTGTTTGTTTGTTTTTATTTTTAATCTGAAAATGTTAACCTGATACTCTACAAACGCAGATATTCTTAAACCATTATCATGAAAACTTTAAAATTAATTCTTAATTATTATAGCCTATGTTCACTAGCAAATACATGTCAAGCATACTCTGACATTTCTTGATTTCTTAAACTTCAGAAAAAAAGTTAGATGTTGTTTAGTCATTTGAAGAAATAATAACCCTTTTATCAACCTATTACATGAAGCTAGCAATACTCATGGGATTGATTATAAAATAGCAAAAGCCCAGAACCCCTTATTTCTCTCTCAACATGTAAAGGACAAATTTAGTCATTACCTTGTGTGCCTCATATATTGAACTGGCCGAGGACACAGAAAAAAATGTCTTCAAGACATTTTACATTAAGTGGGAGCTGGGCTACCTAAATTAAGGATCATCCATTTATATTTTTATATTTTGTGCACTATACAAGTTCCATTTATACTATTTAAGCTTATTCAATAATCCACACAAAGACAAATAAATTATTTCTTCGCTTTGTTTTATAGTACTAATCCCATATTATCAAATTCCACATTATCAGGTTCTTCATCCGCCACTTCTGACACTCCTTGATAACATACCCCATTGACTTGGTCCCTACATCTATCACGATGCTCCAGAATAATGTCTCCTAGACTGTTCTTTAACACATATCATGAAGAATTTTTCTTTAGCAAATGAAATCATAGACTACTCAAATGACATAGAAAAAAGGTCGCACTTTGATCTTTTTTTTTTTTTTTCAAAAAGCATCAGTTCAGTTCAGTTCAGTCGCTCAGTCGTGTCCGACTCTTTGTGACCCCATGAATCGCAGCATGCTAGGCCTCCCTGTCCAAAGTACAGAAAGTGCTCCATGGTTAAACGGAAATATGTGGCTCATAGGAGTCATATAGCAAGATTCCCAAAGGACACTCAGCAATGTATTGCTTAACTCAGTAGAGATCCATGTCATAAGTATTGATGTATTCATCATATTGAGTATCCCTCTGGATTCAAATCAGAGCAAAAATACTGTGCCTCTGAAATAGGGCATGAATTCACTGGACTTGTTTTCTCCTTGCAGTATCTAGAGATAAAAAGAGTTATTTGAACAGTGTACATCAGGAGAAAGAATGATGTTAGGAAGAAGGGAAGTAAAAGAGAAAACTCTGAAGAGTTTGGGATTTGCAAACAGAAACTCTTGAGCTCAAATGCCCAGATCCTTACTTTATTCAACTAAAAAATTCACCTCTGGAAAAAGTGGTTTAATAAAATAATAAAGCTTCTTACCTCAGGGCATTCTTGTAAAAGTGAATGAGGTAGTACATAGAAAGATATATAGAATATGCTAGCCATTTAATAAACTTCCTTCCTTTAAGTACAACACTGCTTGTCATAATTAATCACTTAATTATCACAAAATTTTTATAAGCTATAATTATTTTTACAGATGAACAAATAATAAATTAAGTGAGAGGGCTTGCCTGAGCAACAGTCTTAGCTTATGAAAATGAAAAATCAGATATTTTTCTTCCAAAATCTTCAAACAACATTGGATGCTTTATATTTCTTTCAGTCACTGTATTCTGGTAGTCAAGTGGCTAAGTGTCCATGCTCCCAATGCAGGGGGCCACCGTTCGATCTCTCGTTGGGGATTTAGATTTTGCATGCCTCAACTACGATGTGGCACAGCCAAATAAATATTAAAACGTCTTTGACCACACTGAGTGGATATTTGTTGATCATAAAGATTGATGTTTTACTCAGCTGAAATCTATGTCTATCTATCATCTATATACACTTATGTATGTATGTATATAGTTTTTTGTTTTTTTTTTAAGTAATTGTGGACCCTTGTCTCTAGGACCTTTAAATGAGAGTGGAGGTAACAGCCTGAGGACAAGGCACGTGAGGTGCATTTGCAAGTTTGAATTCTGGTGTTGCTGGTTACAAGGTCTGTGATCCTCAACAAATTATTTGACTTCTGTGTACCTCATTCTCTTTATCTATAAAATGTAGATAATGACTCTTAGAGTTATTTTAAGAAGTGAATGTGTCAATACACTTGGAAATGTACTAGTTAATATTGTTTATACATTTCTTCTTGATTCTCAGAAGAATCCTATGAGGGGTCCATGTTGCTCAAGACATCTTAGAGGGTAACATAACTTGCAGTCAAGGTCATCCAGTTAATAAGCAAGAGGTAAAGCCTCTTTTGAGCTTTTGAAGCTAGAAACATACTTCAAAAGGAAATATAGGAAGATAATACAATGTTGACTATTGAACTCCCAAAAGACCACAGAAAAACTATTGATCGACAAACCTAATTCTATTAAACTTGTCGTTAAGGTGGAACTGCACTGGGAAGAGTCTTAGGAGTGCCATAGGGAAGAAACTTATCGGGCTTTAGTGTCCAGGCTGGGCAACTTTAAGGCGAATCTTGACAAGTAGGGGACTGGCTGGGACTGAGCTCAGTTTATAGCCTGACACCTTTGGTTAGTTATCAGAGTGAGTAGTAGTTGTGAGGGAATGTCGTAAAACAGGTACTGGTGAACAAGCTGTTAGTCATGATAAGTCAGTCTTATCTCTTAGGAAAAGGCAAATTCTTGGAGAAAGCAGTTGGGATATTTTTGCTTCGACTCAGCACTAACAGAAACAAGAAATTATGTTCAGTTTTGAGGAGGAAAAAGCAAAATAACAGGAGGAGACAGCTGATAGAGTGTCACTAAAGGTCATCTGGAGAGACTTATCTTGATTTATAATGTCCAGCAAAAAAATACTCTCACAAGTTTGGACATAAAAATAAAGGCCTTGTAGCAAAGTTTCTTTTTATTGTAAGACTATTTTCTAGAGGCATAGGATATAAAAATGATTTGAGCTTTGCTTTAATGTAAGAGTCCAACTTGAATTGGAACTTATAAAAATGAAAGACTTACAAAAAGCCTCAAAGGCAAAATTCTGAAAGTCAGTTTCACATTAACTTCTAAATTATGGGTATATAAATTTCTCTCTTTTAATCTGTATTTCTTAATCTTGTATTTTGATTTTATTGTTGTCACTTTTCTCATCCTTTTACATAAATTTATCAGTAATAATATTATTGAAGCTACTGAATATTACATTTAAAATGCTTATATACACATTAAAAACATTTACTTTTTGAGAAAGTGTGAGCTTGGTGGATGGATAAGAAACATCCACTAATATCCATGTCGTTAGAACATAATGACTTATCTCCATGAATGTACCTACAGGTAAAGCCAGCATTGATATAAGCAACAGACCAGACAGGGATGGAGAGAATGATGAAGAAGAGAGAGACTCACACATTTCATTCAACTTTGTGGCTGAAAATTCTCCACATGAATTGAGATTGGTGGAGAAGATGACAAATATAAAATAATTCAGTGTTTATTTAATTTAAATAGTGAGCTAGTGTCTGTGTATTTTGCTTAAAGTATTGTGTGTTACATATTGACCTAAAGCATTGACAGAAATTATCTATTAAAAACAATGCCTATTTTCTAGGAATTTACAACCTGATGGGATCTTTAAATGCTTTCAAAATTATCATCTTTATAAGGAAGTGTATGAACAGTCCCAAATGAATTTATAGATAAGAAGTTAATTATAAATCCAAAGGCAGAAAAGCCTCTTCCAATATAGGAGATATTGTAAAATTAGGAAATGTTGAGTGCTGTTTCTATAAATGATCCCTTCTCAGGATCTTTTCTCAGAATGTCTCAGAATTCAGAATTTTTGCTGTACATTTAATAATCTATATATAGCAAATGCTATTAAGTCTACCAAACATCCTGGAGACATAGTACTGTTTGAATAAAGTACAGTTCATAGATTTTACCATTTGATTGACAAATGAGAAAATAATCAGTGAGCTACGTTATATACACACACACACACACATATATACATATGCATATATATGAAATTGTCACTGTAGATGTTGCCGTGAAGAAAAAAGTGCACACAGTACTAGGGATATGGATCACTAATTTCATTTGGAAGGTTAGAGAAACATAACACAAAACAAGTAGAGACAAACCTATAATTTGAAAAAAGAGTAGGAATTAACTTGGCATAAATAGGAAAGGTGTGGAAGGAAAGATGATTTAAGGAAAAGGAAGAGCACAGAATGAATTCCATAAGTAGGCATGAGAATTCCAGTGTGGCCTGATCGCAGAGAGCAAGGAGGAAAGGAGGAAAGGTCAGAAGGAAAAGGAAATGTGGGTTGGATTGCTGAATTTAGTCTTTGTCCTAAAGGAACTTTTAAAGTAGTGGATTGTGTGATTAGATTTGTTTCTCAAGTTTGCTCTGTCCTTGGTTTAGGTAGTTGGTTAGATAGTGCCATGAAGGTAGAGTTCCCAGTTAGAAAACTGTAGTATCAGTCCAGACAAAAGCAGCTGGGGCTGGAGTTCTGGCGCAGGAGATGGAAGAAAGTGGACTGTCTCACGAGATATTTAAGAGGGACTGGTGAACAATTTACTATTCAGGACAAGTGAAGGAAGGGCATTAAGGATGACATCTAAGTTTATGATTTATTTAGCAAGATGGTTCAGTTCAGTTCAGTTCAGTCGCTCAATCGTGTCCGACTATTTGTGATCCCCCCATGAATCGCAGCACACCAGGCCTCCCTGTCCATCACCAACTCCTGGAGTTCACTCAGACTCACGTTCATCGAGTCCGTGATGGCATCCAGACACCTCATCCTCTGTCGTCCCCTTCTCCTGCCCCCAATCCCTCCCAGCATCAGAGTCTTTTCCAGTGAGTCAACTCTTCACATGAGGTGGCCAAAATACTGGAGTTTCAGCTTTAGCATCATTCCTTCCAAAGAAATTCCAGGGCTGATCTCCTTCAGAATGGACTGGTTGGATCTCCTTGCAGTCCAAGGGACTCTCAAGAGTCTTCCCCAACACCACAGTTCAAAAGCATCAATTCTTCAGCACTCAGCCTTCAGGAGCAGCAGCCTTCTTCACAGTCCAACTCTCACATCCATGCACGACCACAGGAAAAACCATAGCCTTCACTAGATGGATCTTAGTCGGCAAAGTAATGTCTCTGCTTTTGAATATAAATCTAGGTTGGTCATAACTTTTCCTCCAAGGAGTAAGCGTCTTTTAATTTCATGGCTGCAATCACCATCTGCAGTGATTTTGGAGCCCAAGAAAATAAAGTCTGACAGTGTTTTCACTGTTTCCTCATTTATTTCCCGTGAAGTTATGGGACCGGATGCTGTGGTACTTCACAATAGTGGAGCAGGTTTGAAGTGAGCTCAGGAATTTGTTTTAAAAATATTGAATTCTCCACTTCATTTCATTGATTTTTCAGGTGCATTAATTGGATGTTTAGTATAGGCATAGACGTCCTGCTTACCAAATTTGAAAATGGCAAGAAGGTCTTTAAGGGACATGGAATGAAAACATTTTGTTGGGATTAAATACTGCTATCAAGTACAGCTGCTGCTGCTACAGCAAGTTTAGGTTTGAGAGATAGACATAGAGTAACAGCATTTTCTTCAAAAGCTGCTTTTCTTCAGGCTGAGTCTACAAAAACAAGACATTCTGCCAAAAATAAAATAAGATAAAGCTTAAAGGACAAAATATGCAAATAACTATTTAATCAAGGATAAGCTCATATAATTAGTCATTTAAATTGATTCTTTAATTTTAATTTTTAATCTCTGTGTTATTTTTTGTTTCCACATTTTACTCCCAATTAAATGATGGTGTATGACATAGAATTCTCTATTTTAAAATTAAAAGTTTGTTAAAAATTCTGTATGTTGAAAAATGTTAAAAATTCAGGTACATACTATTTGATATAATTTGCTATTTTTTAGTCTCTAAAAATTACACAGATACATCCTTTCTTAAATTATGAGTCATCTTTACCTGTGAATGTTGTATGTTACACTTGTCTCTTCAGCAGTATTCAGCCACTAAAGCTTTGTGTTTCTTCTTGAAGTCTGACCCCCAGTATATTGGTAGCATTCATACTTATTATTCTTAGAATAAAGTGTGATATACAAATAGCCTTATTAGAAAAGATCAGTCCACCATCTTTCCATGTTGTTCTACATATTTATAGAAAAGGTATTTTTTTTGACTAATATTGAATAGATATAATACTTCATTTTAAAAATTCATAGTTCTTGTCAATATACCAATAAAATTGACACATTACTCAAACATGACTGCAGTTTAGCTGATAACACAGTTGGCTCCACATGCAAATAGTCTGGGGTATGCAGATAGTTTGCAGATAGTATTTCCTTACCTAGCATACATGAGAGATTCAAAAGGTATATACATGCATACTGTATCATCCCAAATATATTTTATTGAATGTCTGCCCTACATGCACCCTATAGTGTGTGCATTTGAAATTCTACAAGAAGTGATTGCATTTTTTGAGCTAAAAGTTAAACAGTGGCAGTGTCCTCTGATGCAAAACTAAGTGTTCCTTTGTAATTAACTTAGGTTGTTTGAGCTATTGTTAGTCATCAATACAATGTCAACCGGGCTTCTGGAAGTTGGAGTACTGTCTAGCAGGCAGGCTCCAGAGGATGTCCCCCTAGGCAGGATGTCAGCGTGGATGTTCAGAAAATCATAGAGCATCAGTGAGGACCAGGGCAGGAGGAGCTTCAGAGAGTCAAAGTACATTGACTTGACACTTAACAGGGCTTTAGAGGGCAAATCATTTATGCCACAAATTTTCCTAAGCCGTATTGGAGTGAAACATAAGGATGGTGTAATTTGCTAATGGAATATTTGTGAACTACATTTGCATTAGAATTTGTGTATCACATTCTCAGAAATAATAAACAAATCTGAATTGATCCAAAAAGTATTCTAGGTTTGTAGAAATGCAGGAATTGCACATTCGTATACTCTGAATGTGAAAAGGCCATACACTCTTTTTCAATTCTCTGACTAGGCCTGTGTTTTACTAATATTTGGTTGTGTGCTTGGAGATCAGCATATCCTCAACTATTTTTCGTTATGATTTATTGTCCATAATATATAAACTCCAGAGCTCTTAGATTTCCTTTATGATTTTGATGCCTGTGTTTGCATTAGTATGTGAATCATAAGTGGTTAGGTAAAGACCAATATTTAACTTTTATATTTGGGTTACCGTTTCTGTTTAGTCTTAGGTTAATAAAGGCAAATTTCCAAATGACAGAAATTTTCCTACATCCTCTGCCATAGTCAAATTATTTGATCAGTTCTGAAGGTCAAAATTATGTGCACCATGGAAAGCCATTTTTATAAAAAGACTTTGATTTCTGAAATTAATAAATGGAGGCTTTTATTTTACATCACAGCAATGATAGGCAGTGAAATCCACTACTTTTTGTCTAGTGCCATCAAGAAAATGACTGAGGCCAATTAACAGGTAAATTTGCACCAAATGAAGATGAAATGTGGTCAAGAAGCGCTGTACAAATGACAGCTTTGCAGTTGTTGAACTAGACAATAGCAGTGGATATTTGAAGTACACCATGACACACTGGAGTCAGAAGCATTAGATAGTAATAGGTTAAGAAATCAGAATCTCCAACCAAGCTTCACTAATTGCTAGTTTGAACAAGTTATTTCACTTCTTCATTTTTAAATTTACTCAATGAAAATTTGGAAATATAATGGTACATTTTTATAGGACTGTTATGAACATATATATTAAATTAAATATATAAATATATAAATTACATTTTGAAGTGAAGTGAGCTCGCTCGGCTGTGTCCGACTCTTTGCGACCCCATGGACTGTAGCCCACCAGGCTCTTCCGTCCATGGGATTCTCCAGGCAAGAATACTGGAGTGGGTTGCCATTTTCTTCTCCAGGGGAACTTCCCGACCCAGGGATTGAACCCAGGTCTCCCGCATTGTGGACAGGCACTTTACCCTCTGAACCTAACCCTAAATATATTCAAAATGTAATGTTTTAGAATAGTGTTTAGAACATGAAAAGCACTCACTAAAAGTCAGACACTAATATTACTAGTTGTAAAACAGACACATTCAAAAGAATGCACACCGAAAGTTACCATTATATTCATGTTGTGTGTATTTTTTTAATTTCAGCAACCTGATCTCTTCTGCAACATTAAATTAGTATTATTAATGTGAAAGTAGTAGGTTTAATCATTTTGTTTATTAATATTTACTGATGATTATTAAAGTTTTTAGAATAGTGGCTGATTTATGGTAATGACTATGTAAGTTTCTTTTAAGCAAATATAAAATTATCTTTATGAATTGGTTTGGTTTCTGAGATAGATCAAAAACATAAGATAGAAATTTTTGTTAGTTTTGTTTTTATACATGTATGTAAAAACTTAAGAAAAATTTGTCTTAGTGGAGAATATGTTAGAACTTTCCCCATTAGAAACAAAATCTGCATAATAGTAAAAATTTGGGAAGATGCTCCTCACAACTTATTTGGAGACGGAGACGGAGTCAAAATTAGAAGCACTGGCATAGGAATTAGGAAATGTTACTTAACAGTGCACATAAAGAGCCAATAAACTATGTAGCATATCAAATTCATTTAACCACTGTACTCCATTTCCTCATCTGCAAGTATCAATTTAAACTCATTAAGCTTTGAGGCAGGGGAATCCCAAGTGTTCTCCCTTGGTCACCTGCATTAGTATAATCTGACTACTCAATAAAATTTCTCAGCAAAAATTTCCTATAACTTAGAAGACTTCTGAATTATTATTGAGGAGATGCATTTTAAAGTATGGAATTTTAAACTAAGAAAGTACATGGAGATTATTAACATGAGATAGTTAACATGTTTGAGTTACTCAGAAGACATTTTCTATTTATAAATAGGATTGTATATCATCCTAACTATTGGTACTTTATTTTTACAATACTTATGTGTTTCTTTATATTAAAATATTGTAAAATTAGATGAATTTAAACTGGAGTATGTGTTTCAGAAAAAAAAGAAT
>SJYC01091075.1:0-24655 GCA_006408675.1 Madoqua kirkii
ATTCCAGTATTCTTGCCTGGAAAATCTCATGGACAGAGGAGCCTGGTATGCTATAGTCCATGGGGCTGGAAAGAGTCAGACATGACTGAGTGTGAGCAGGATAATAATTCTGCTGGACTCATGAGCCCTCTCTTGCCAGTATCTCTGTCACTTGTACTAATCACTACACAGCATCAACAGGCACATCCCAGAGGTTCTAAGAACAGCCTGGGGATGAGTACAGGGAAATGAGTCAGTGTCCAGTGATGTAGAGAAGTTGCTCTTAGTACACAACAAATATATTCATACCTATCCATCTCACTTGGAGAAGGCAATGACACCCCACTCCATGCTCTTGCCTGGAGAATCCCATGGGTGGAGGAGCCTGGTGGGCTGCAGTCCATGGGGTCGCAAAGAATCAGACTCGACTGAGCGACTTCACTTTCACTTTCACGCATTGGAGAAGGAAATGGCAAACCACTCAGGGGAGCCTGGGGCTGCCGTCTATGGGGTCGCACAGAGTCGAACAAGACTGAAGCGACTTAGCAGCAGCAGCAGCAGCAGTATCCATCTTACCACAAATTTATCTCCAAGTGAGAGTACTAAAGCTTGTTTGGTAGATGCTATTTATCTTTTTCATCTCCAAATCTCAGCATTTTATTATTTTCATATGTTTCACGGGCCCTTCTCTACTACTGCATTATATCCTTCATTAATTAAACGTATATTTCACACTCTTGTACGAATGATTACAAAGATTGGAATTTGTATTGCCATCTAAAGTCGTACTAAAGATATTTGATTATTGCAACAGGTGATATTTCCTTTAATTTTGGGGAAGGAGGCAGTAAGAGAGACAAGTTATTCTCTGAACTTAAAGATAACCTGTGGACTGTGGCATGCTCCTGAAGCTCAGCGGTCGCTGTGGCGCTGTTACAGGGCTACTGCCTCAGACTGGAAGTGCAGCGACAGCAGCTAGGAGTGACTGGTGAGGCGCCGGGGGCGTCAACGACCCTTTCCAGAGCTTATCAGGTGTGGCTCAGATGAGAGAGCTGGTGAATGAGCTCTTTGCTCCCAGGTACAGCAGGAAGCACAGGACCAGCTGGCGGTGGCTCCCGATTCGCCAGCGATGATGAACATGATTCAGAAGATGAAAATGACACTGATAACAGACCTAACTCAGATAGACCATCTGCAAAATGGCAAAATACACCGTCTTAACTAGCTTTTTATGAAATTCAAAAGCCTGCTGCCATGTCTTATTTACCGCACACTGACATTTAAGGAAGACTTGTACTCTAATTTGGAAAGCTTTTTTTTTTTTCCCCCCATCCCTGGGACAGTTTTGTTAAGAGGAAACTTTTTTTCTGTTTCCATCAAAAAGTGAAAAGTGAAAGTGAAGTCCTTCAGTCGTGTCCAACTCTTTGGGACCCCATGGGCTGTAGCCCACCAGGCTCCTCAGTCCATGGAATTTTCCAGGCCAGAATACTGGAGTGGGTTGTCATTTTCTTCTCCAGGGGATCTTCCCAACCCAGGGATCGAATCCGGGTCTCCCACACGGCAGGCAGACACTTTACTGTCTGAGCCACCAGGGAAGCCCAAAGAAAGACACAAATGCTTAGAAATGAAGCCCTTTTCTTGAGTGAGAAGTCAGTTTCAGATCATGGAAATAGGTGGTTCAGACGGGAGACCTGGGTTCGATCCCTGGGTTCGATCCCTGGGTCGGGAAGATCCACTGGAGAAGGAAATGGCAATCCACTCCAGTACTATTGCCTGGAAAATTCTATGGACAGAGGAGCTTGGTAGGCTACAGTCCATGACGTCACAGAGTCGACAGGATTAAGCGACTTCACAATGTATAATATCCAGTAAGTTGGCAACTGAATTCTTACTTTATACTTTTTAAATACCCATGGATTAAATTGTGTGGTGTCTACATCTTTAGCTTCTGCTTCTGTTATAAAAAATATATATGTCAAAATTTATGGACAGTAACATTTCAAGGAACTGACATGAGCAAGTGATAAAAATAAGGTGTTAAATTTAAAGATGTCAGGTACTTCCTTGGTGGTCAAGTGGCTAAGACTCTGTAGTCCCAGTACAGGGGGCTTAGGTTCTGTCCCTGGATGGAGAACAAGATCCTGCAAGCTTCAGCTGGAGTTTGCACACCACAGCTAAAGACTCAGCATGCGGAAATTAAGATCAAAGATTCTGCACATGTGCATCTAAAAGCCAGTGCAGCCAAATAAATTAACTAGTTAATTAATTTAAATTTAAGAATGACAATTCCATGTAAGTAGAAGGAAAATGGGAACAGTGAGAAATACTGAAGAGGAGAGCCCTTGAGAGAGACCCAAGAAAACCTTGAATCCACACCTGAACTCAATGTACAGACTTCTGGAGATGATACCACTCCAACAGATAGATCTTTAACTTGTATCTTAAGAGAATCAAATTGGGGTGTGCTTTTATGCTGTGATATGCTCTTTATGTTAAAATGAATATGTCTTTATGTAAGCAACCTGTGCTGACTATAACTTAGATATTTCATGTCATTCTATAGCCAAACTTTGATTTTGCTTAATAAGGAACTATCAAATCTTTTAAATATATATATGTATATATTCCTTAAAAAACCCTATTATGTTTTACTGCTTTAGTCTTTATATTATTTCTCAAAGTATTTCTTTCCGAATATGTACCTGAGTTGTTTATTATTTAATATTGTTATTGCATGTTGTCCTAACAAGACCTTGAAAGGAAGCATGCATACTCCTTGCAATGTACACTTTAATTCAAATTGACAAATATATCTGCTCAAATTAAAACAGTCAGCAGGATGTACTTGACCATGATCCAGTTTATAATTTCATTGATTTTTAATCACATCTATCCATGAATTAAATGTTGATATTTTGGCTCTATCATTTATGTTATTTATTTTTCAACAAAAGTATATGGACACAATTAATATGTACTCTGGGCTGAGGGTTAATTTGGGCACTGTTTTTTTTCCTGTTTTCTTCAGTAATACTCCTTTATATCTCAAGCAGTTTGCATCACCTATTGAATAAATATGTTTAGAGACTATACAGGATATGTGCGAATTAATGAAAGAAGAAGGTCATTATCCCCTGTCAGTTAATCTCAAGTTTAGCCTCCTTGTTTCCCGGCAGTGGCAAACACCATTCCTGCCGCCTCACCTTTCTCATCTCCCTGTCCCTATTTAGATTAGGAAAGCTTTTACCTAAAGTGTTGTCAGTTTAGGGATCTAAGAACATTCTCTGGTATGTGGAAGTCTCAGTTTCTTTCCAGTATAAAGGAAAAAAAATACTCCTTTCTTTTCAGGTTTGCCCTGAGTCTAAAATGAGAGGATGCATATAATGAACACAGGATAGACAAATGTAATTCTCCTCCTTTCTCATTTTGTTGGAGCTAGTAATTAACAGTCACAAGAGAATCCCTTAACTATAAATTTAATTTGAGATGCAATTACAAGGATATGTTGGCCTCTGAAAGAGAAATTGATACTTGATGAAGGTGATTCTTACTGGAAAGAATAGAATCACATAGAAGATTAGAGATTTCAAAACCATGAGTATAAAATCAGGACACAGGTCTCCATAGTTGCAGAGACTGATTGTATGGCATTTAGGGATTATTATCTCCCCACATTTATAGATTAAATATATGTTTTAGAAGTGCTTTGGAACAAACTAATTACAGTTTTTAAAAGATAGAGAAAAAGGAAAGAGAATAGTGCTTTGGGGTTGTAAATCTGACTACCAAACTATGAAGTTTGCAGCATCATTGGCACAACTAAGGATACACTGATTTTCTCAAAGGTTACATTGTTTTTTAGAAGAGAAGTCCATCAGTTTACATAATTCAGGGCTACAAATTTTAGCCTGAGTAAACTGAAAAAATGTCTAATCTGATACAGCTAAGAGACAAAGGATCAATGATCAATTTCAGTGAAGACATCATAATCAGTGACATCATGATCAACTTCAGGGAAGTAGTCAGGTAGTGGGGCAATATCTGGAATCATGATATATTCCAATAGAAACCCCATTATTTAAACTTATTATTATATTGTTAACATATAAGAAAACTAGTGAGAGTGAGAATAAATTAAGATGGCAGAGAGATAATTCTGGAGAAAAAAGAAATTGATACAGGATTTCAGTTCAGTTCAGTCACAATCATGTCCAGCTCTTTGCAGCCCCACGGACTGCAGCATGCCAAGCTTCCCTGTCCATCACCAACTCCCGGAGCTTACTTAAACTTATGTCCATTGAGTCAGTGATGCCATCCACCCATCTCATCCTCAGCTGTCCCCTTCTCCTCCTGCTTTCAATCTTCCCAGCACTAGGGTCTTTTCCAGTGAGTCAGTTCTTCGCATTAGGTGGCCAAAGTATTGGAGTTTTAGCTTCAGCAATCAGTCCTTCCAATGAATAATCAGGACTGATTTCCTTTAGTATTGACTGATTGGATCTCCTTGCAGTCCAAGGGACTCTCAAGAGTCTTCTGCAACACTACAGTTCAAAAGCATCAATTCTTCTACAGGATTTGGAATATAGTAAAAAGCATTAAAATTTCTTTTATATTTCCTCACCTAAATATTCATACAAAAAGTAAATGTAGTATTAATACATATTTGAGACTCATCATGTGTGTAAGTATATTTGAGGTGAATATAATAAAATCTGTTTAGAAGTGGCAGTCTTCCAAATCTGAAAAATGAATTGCTTTTCCAGTCCTTCCTGAGACATATATTGGGGAGTAACCTTACTAGTGGCAAATTAATGATATGTATGACCCCTATCCACACATACAAATAAATGCAAATTTTGCCTTGAACTAACAGGCCAGGGCTATGGGGTCACACAGAGTCGGACACGACTGAAGCGACTTAGCAGCAGCAGCCCTCAGTAAGGGCAGAGGAGGGCTTCTTCACTGATCCATCATTTTGAGCTGAACTTTAGTGTCCATGGTTCCACTAAAGCAGAGAGAGGGCTGTAGCTTTTCTTTTCATTTAAAATAGCAGGCTGAGTTTGGGAAGAAAACTGCATAATTTGAGAAGAAGGGTGAGGAGATAGGGAAGGCAGCATTTTATTCACCAAATAAGTGCTGCTTATTCAGCTGTAACAAGCCAGTGAAGTCGGGGGTTGCAAATGAGAGAGGAGAATCACTGGGGCCTCTATTAAATTCAGCTTCTGTTCTTGATTCAGTTTTATCACTTGCTAGACAAAGCTTGGATTTCAGCAATTTAGGGTTCACAAATTCAGACCAAGTTCTTTCTACTCAGTGAGCTAGGTCAGTTTGTAACCAGTCTAACTTAAAATTCATAAATATGACTTGTTTAATCTGTGGTGTAGATTGAGAGTCACTCAGGATTTTAAATCTCCATTTACTTTCCATTCCTGCAATGCTGCAGCATGAGAAAAATTCGACTCACACACACAGGGATACTCTAGCTGATTTTGCCTCTGAGATGTATTCAGTGTATTTTGGTTCCTTCATTATCATTTCATACTACCCTTGATTGAAACTGCACTTGAACAGAACTCTCCTGAGTTACTCAGACCTGCAAAGCTTAAATCTAGTCACAGTTTATTGATGGAGACAGTAACACATAATGAAATGCCATTAATTCACACATGTAATATTGGTTTCTAATTTGAAGCATCACATGTAATTATCAGTAGATTAGTTACTCAGATTCATAGCCTGGTGACTATGGGGAAAATGTGCCTACTTCTACAACCTGAACTGTAAGAAATTAGAATGATGTCTATTTCTTATGAGGACAACTACAAAATCTCTGAAGCCTTCACACTGTTATAGATTTGTGGCTGAATCCATAAAGAGAGCTCAGGAAAATCAGCTCTGCCACTTGTTATTTCCCTGCAACTCTCATCCCAGACAGTGTTTGCACAGAGATTCATCATGGAAAAAAGCATTTTCTTTCAGTGAAACAGTTAGAGGCCATTATCCTGCTTTATTTGAGAGTAAAGGGCATCAAAACATGGGAGCCATATTTCTGAAGCCCTGGCTTCTGGAAATATAAAGGAGTGAAACGTTTGATCAGCCTTCTAGGGGGCATGCTGGTTATTCAGGGCATGGACTCCCAACCTCTGATTCTGTGTTTGCTTAGCCAATGTGGAACATTTGCACCCCTAGTGCAATCATGTTTCCACTTATGTCTGTTGTGCAAGGATAGTTTCAGCAAGTGTTTTTGAATTCTGGGAACTACAGTCACAGGCATATTTAAGTTACAGGTGCATATTCAGAAAGACTGACCTCTCTGCAAGGGAGTATAAACGTTTGTGGAAAACATTGTCTCTTTTGGCTTCAAAGCACCCACAACTAGTCAGCAGGGAAGTGTGAGGATGTCAGGTAAGCATAATCAAGCCATTTGTGGAAAATGTGAGTGGAGAAAGAGGAAGGGTAATGAAGCATAGAGAAAACTAGGCTGTTTCCCAGTCTATTTATCTAGATTGTCTTTCTCTAATTGGTTTTCTCTCTGGAGGTTAAAAAAAAACAGAGAGGGTGCGAGAGGGAGAGAAAGAGAGAATTTCAATATTATAAATCTATGCTTTATTACTGCTGCTTTCAATTTTTTTCACAAAGAAATGTGTAAGGCATTTTGTAGAACCCAGTAGCAAATCCATAGTTACAGATTTCTCAGCAGTTCCATTATAGACCTTGTTCCTGAAGATTTCTGTTATAAAAGTAAAATACTTGCTTTCAGGTAAAATTGGCATAAGTATTCTCAAGCCAGGAGCATTTTGCTTTGCTCATTATTTTTAAAAAATCCACAACAAGTGATTTTTTTGTAAGTTTTTTTTTTCTCTAAAGACTTTTATTTACCTCTTAAATGAATGTTGTGAAAACTCTCAAATTCAAGGCCCATTTATTAACTATCTAGAATATAATTACAAAAGGTGGATATCTCCTTAACTCAAAGTTTTCTTTCTATCATAATGATTCTAGTTGAATGTCAATCATCAATGAAAATGGGAAATAGCGGTGATCTGGATAAATACAGTTCCCAATAAATTCCTAAATTTCATCAAAACAAGTAGTCTGGTTCTTTCCTTTCCAGCAGCTCTCATTATGAATCAATCAGACCAACAAATAAACTGAACTTATTATTGACCAGGAGACTTTTGTAGAAACTAATGTCTGTGGCCAATGATTTTTATTTTGGCTCACCCCAAATTAATTCTTTTCTCTCACTAACACTTTTCAGGTTATTACACTCAGTAGTTATGTCTTATACACCTGTAAAGTCTTCTGATTTCATGAGACGTTGTCTTCAGTCAGCTCTCGAATAGAAGTACAGGAGCATTCTCCAGCACCGTGAGTTTCATTTTCTCTTTCCCTCTCAGGACCAATCTTAAGTTTTCTTTGTCTTTTTGTTGGTCTGATATTCACATCGTCTGAATCAGAGCTATAGTCTAAAGACCTGTCATCTTCTGAGACACTAGTATATATGTTGTTCAAACAATCAGAGAAAATAACTGCGTAAAATTTACTGAAAAATTTATTCCAAATTTCGTGGTGCATTTTTTTTGAAAATTTTATGTTTATAATATACACAAGGTTGGAACAAAAACCTTATAGCGCAAAATGTGAATAATGACAACAATCATAAGTTTAATAATGAACCCTTGTTCAGTTTTAAGCTCTGTCTTTTCATGTTGATGTTAATTGTACTACTCTTTAAAAACCTATTGATAACATCTCAGGTCAACAATGTTTGGGTCACAAAAGACATATTATGTCTCAAGTCAATAATAACTAAAAATAATGCTATTTCTATCAACTTTCAGGAAATTACATGATTGTAGAGGAAAATAGTCATTATAAGCAGTAAAAAAGAAGTATATTTCGACAGTGATCTAAAATGAGGTCCAAGGTTCCCAGACAGACTTTGAGGAAACCTATGAATCTCTGACATTAACTCAACAGGTTTTGTGCATGTGCCTGTATGTGTATGAATATACGAACATATATATGTACTCATTTTTTTCTGACAAAATCAGATTGAGTCAATGATCTAGAAATTCCATTAGTTTTTAGGCAATATGTATCTATATGGTATAAGAATATGTAACTATACATATTAATCTGTGCTTAGAAGAGTCCCAGGGATGGTGGAGCCTGGTGGGCTACTGTCTATGGTGTCACACAGAGTCAGACACCACTGAAGTGACTTAGCAGCAGCAGCAGCAGAAGTACATTAGTACTTCTTACTAGCTTTTTGACTCTTGAGAGTCCCTTGGACTGCAAGGAGATCCAATCAGTCCATTCTGAAGGAGATCAGCCTTGGGATTTCTTTGGAAGGAATGATGCTAAAGCTGAAACTCCAGTATTTTGGCCACCTCATGTGAAGAGTTGACTCATTGGAAAAGATTCTGATGCTGAGAGGGATTGGGGGCAAGAGGAGAAGGGGACAACAGAGGATGAGATGACTGGATGGCATCACTGACTCGATGGACTTTGAGTCTGAGTGAAATCCGGGAGTTGGTGATGGACAGGGAGGCCTGGCGTGCTGCTATTCATGGGGTCGCAAAGAGTCGGACATGACTAAGCGACTGAACTGAACTGAACTGAACTAGTTCAACTAGAAGTACCTAATACTTTTACTAAAACCTAATATAACCTGAAATGTTCTTTTAAATATATAATTTTCAGCTATGTATTCGTCACTTTATGCAAGAAAGAAAATAGTGAGGATAGATAGGAACTTATAACAATATATTGGACAAAGCACCACTGAATATGAACCTTGAATAAAAACATTTATAAAAATTATAAAATGAATAGGAAAAATTGTGTAATAGGAAAAAAAGAGATTTACTCTCTGATCCCAATGATATGAACTTGGGTTAGATACAGATTTTCTAGGCCTTATTGTCTTCATGTGTAAAATGAGGCAGCTTATGGCTCTAGCAATATATTGACTTTTGATCAATGAAGATCATTGTTTATTTTTTTCCTATCCCATTATATGTTGAGAGAATTTCACTGAAAAGGCTAATTTAATCAAATTTGTTCTGAAATGTTTAGGTAAATTTTCAATCATTTTGGTTGTAAAGTCTGAACAAGTTTGGGATTTGGATCTTATTTGCTTTTTTTGACTTCCCTGGTGGCTCACACGGTAAAATGTCTGTCTACAATGTGGGAGACCCGGGTTCAATATATGTATATATGTATATGTATACATATGTATATATACACACATATACATGTATACATATATATATGGTTGTTTTTTTTTTTTTTTACTGCTCTGGGACTTAGTTGCAGCATGCAGGATCTTGTTCCCTAACTAGGGAACCAACTCTAGCTCTCTGTGTTGAGAGTAAGAGTCTTAACCACTGGACAGCCAGGGAAGTCCCTGACTAATTTTGGTTTTGTTATTTCATTTTTCCTCCAAGACAACAAAATAGCGGAAATGAGGAACTTTTCTTTTTTTTCTTTCTTCCTCTACAGAGATTAGTGGTGATCTATTACTGATTGTGAATATCAGAGAAAGTCAGAGATGACATGTGCTAAGGCCAACAGATCAAAAGGTTAGAGACATCTCAGAGGTGCCAGAATACATGGGAAAGTCACTAGAAGGCTATTGAATGACATTAGAATGAAAAAAAAATGCATGACTGGACATAAACATTAAATATGTCTGTGTGATCTTGGACAAGTTACTTAACTATTACTATTTATGCATCTATGAAATAAGGATATAAGGTTATGAGGATAAAACATTATAATTATGGAATAATTATAAAATTATTTAACTATTATATTATTTGTCATCTTTGTTCTCATACCCTTAAAGTGATAGTGAAAGTCACTCAGTTGTGTCTGACTCTTTGCGATCCCATGGACTATACAGTCCATGGAATTGTCCCGGCCAAAATACTGGAGTGGGTTGCCATTCCTTTCTCCAGGGTGTCTTCCAAACCCAGGGATCAAACCCAGGTCTCCCTAATTGCAGGCAGATTCTTTACCAGCTGAGCCACCAAGGAAGCCCTTAACCTTGATTCTAAAAGTTGTATGCTTATTTCTGAAGAAAAATCAATTCATAGATGATTATTGGTAACACTGAAAGGTGTGGAAAGCATAGCCTTTGTAAATACATACTGGAAGACAAAAAAAAAATTGCTCTGTTAGGAACACCTTTGATTTAAGTGTAGTCTGAATATCCCTCTCCCCTAAATTTTTGTAGGCTGCTTCAATTGGATATTAATTAAGGCATACTTGCTTATGAAGTCACACTCAGATGTTTTATATGAATGTTACAAGACACATAATAATATGATTAATATATTCTTTTTGTCTGAGCAAACATAATCTTTCCATTGACTTAAAATGCTTTTTGCATTCTTCACTCTGAAATTTCAGTAATCCTTATTTCATAATCTTATTTCTGGCTAGATCTGAATTTTAAGGAATTTTTTAACACAAAATTATGATATCCATAATCTTAGCATTAGGAGTTATTTCAGCTTCACTCTCAACACTCTGTTCAGCACTGTTCTAAAGCTCTCAAAGTAAAAACCACAAAAATTACATTAAAATTTCATCTAATGGGGATTTTGTTTCTCAAGGAGTTTAGATGTTTAAGATTGGTTGTGATGTTATATTTATTTAGTGTACTAGATCACTTGGCAGAAAATGCATATAATGCTCTAAGGTTTTCATGGAGAATGGTCCTTAATATATTCATCATCGTTCCACTATTTTTGTTAAGAAATTCTGCATTATAACATTTTTCCGTTTTTAAGTTCAAAGAAAACATGACTCTCCCACAATAGTGTTTTTTTACCTCATTTTTATCTCCCTTGTGAATTTTCTCTTTATCTCTTAACTCTTTTTCTAAAGGACATGTATAAAGGTACTAATATATATTTAATAGTGTATGAAATGTACTCAATATTATAATAAAACATGTAAATATATTTATATATTTTATATGTGTGCTGCTGCTAAGTTGCTTTAGTCATGTCTGACTCTGTGCAACCCTATAGATGGCAGCCCACCAGGCTCCCCCGTCCCTGGGATTCTCCAGGCAAGAACACTGGAGTGGGTTGCCATTTCCTTCTCCAATTTTATATGTGTATATATGCACATTTTATATACTTAATAAAATATGTAATTGCATTTATATATTTCACATATCTGTCTATTTTATACATTTTATATATTTAATAATATATGTAAATATATGTATATATATTTACAAGTTGGCCTGTGTATAATATCTGTTGCTATGTAACAAATTGCCTCAAATACTAGCAGCTTGAAGCAACCAATTAACTCTCACACATGGTTTCTGAGGGTCAGGATTCTGGCAGCAGCTTAGTGATATAGTTCTAGTTCACATTTTCCCATGAGGTCACAATCAGGCTGTGAGCCCATGCTGCTTTTCTCTAAAGGCTTGACCTCATCTCAGCTCTTCACCTGGCTATTGAAAGGAGGCTTTAGCTTCTTACTTCTTGGACTCTTCATACCGTGAACTGCATGACTGACTTTCGCAGACACACTGACACAAGAGAGTGACCAGGATGGAAGACATAGTGCCTTCATACTCTAATCTAGGAAGATTCATACTATTACTTCTACTGAATTGTATTGGTTAGATAGACCAAATTATGTGCAAGTGATATATACAAAGGTGTATGTAGGCAGAGAATGATTCAAAGTAATCTTGAAAACTGGTTAATGTAGCCTGCATGAAAAGTAAATAGATAATAACTGGGATTTTTATTCACATTTCCTAAAATATTCACGAAATTATACAGCTGTTGTTGCTGCTGCTGTTGTCCAGTGCCTCAGTTGTGTCCAACTCTTTATAACCCCCATGGACTGCGGCACTCCAGGCTTTCTTGTCCTTCACTCTTCTGGAGTTTGATTAAACTCACGTTCATTGAGTTAGTGAGGCCATCCAACCATCTCTTCCTCTGCTGGCCTCTTCTCCTCCTGCCTTCCGTCTTTCCCAGCAACAAGGTGTTTTCCAGTGATTCAGTCTTTCGCATCAGGTGGCCAAAATATTGGAACTTTAGCTTCAGCATCAGTACTTCCCATGAATATTCAAGACCGATATCCTTTAGGATTGACTGGTTTGATCTCCTTGTTGTCCAAGGGACTCTTAAGAGTCTTCTACAACACCACAATGTGAAAGCATCGATTCTTTGGTGCTCAGCCTTTTCTACAGCCCAAGTCCAGCTCACACATCCATAAATAACTACTGGGTGTTTGGCTATACAGATGTTTGTCTATACCTTTGGCTATACAGATGTTTGTCAGCAAAGTGATGTCTCTGCTTTTTAATACATTCTATAGGCTTGTCATAGCTTTCCTTCCAAGAAGAAAGCTTGAAAGTCTTTTATATTCATGGCTACAGTCACCGGTAATTGTGGAGCCCAAGAAAATAAAGTCTGTCACTGTTTCCATTGTTTTCCATCTATTTGCCATGAAGTGATGGGGCTGGATACCATGATTTTACTTTTTTGAATGTTGAGTTTTAAGTCATTTTTTCACTCTCCTCTTTCATCTTCATCAGTAGGCTCTCTGGTTCCTCTTCACTTCCTGTCACTAGAATGATATCATCTGCATAGCTCTGTTTATTGGTATTTCTCCCAGCAATCTTGATTCCAGTTTGTGATTCATCCAACCTGGCATTTACCAGGATGTACTTTGCATTTAAGTTAAATAAGCAGGATGATAATATACAGCCTTGATGTACTCCTTTCACAATTTTGAACCAGTTCCATGTCTGGTTCTAACTGTTGCTTCTTGACCTGCATACAGGTTTTACAGGAGACAGGTAAGGTGATCTGGTATTCCCATCTTTTTAAATTTTTCAGTTTGTTGTGATCCACACAGTCAAAGACTTTAATGTAGTCAGTGAAGCAGAAGTAGATTTTTTTTTAATTCTCTTGCTTTTTATATGATCCATCAGATACTGGCGATTTGATCTCAGGTTCCTCTGCTTTTTCTAAACTCAGCTTGTATATCTGGAAGTTCTCTCTTCACGTACTGCTGAAGCCTGTCTTGAAGATTTTTGAGCACTACTTTGCTAGCATGTGAAATGAATGCAATTGTGCAGTAGTTTGGACATTCTTGGCATTGCCATTCTTTGCAACTGGAATGCAAACTGACCTTTTCCACTTCTATGGCCACTGCTGAGTTTTTCCAAATTTGCTGGTATATTGAGTACAACACTTTAACAGTGTCATCTTTTAGGATATAAAATAGCTCAGCTAGAATTTCATCACCTCCACTAGCTTTGTTCATTGTAATGCTTCCTAAGGGCTACTTGGCTTCTATGTCCTAGCTATTGTAAAAGGTGCTGTCAAGAACATTGGGGCACATGTGTCTCTTTCAGTTTTGGTTTTCTCACATTGTATGCCCATGAGTGGGATTGTTGGGTCATGTGATAGTTCTATCCTATTTTTTAAGGATTCGCCATACTATTTTCCATCATGGCTGTATCAGTTTATATTCCCACTGATAGTGCAAGAGGGTTCCCTTTCCTTCACATTCTCTCCAGCATTTATTGTTTATTTAATGATAGCCATTCTGACTGGTGTGGGGGTGATACCTCACTTATTGATTGTTTGTTTTTCTGGTACTGAGCTTCATGAATGCCTTGTATATTTTGCAGATTAATTCTTTGTCCACTGCTTCATTTGCAATTATTTCTTCCCATTCTGAAGGTTGCCTTTTAATCCTGTTTATAATATCTTTTGCTGTGCAAAAGCTTTTAAATTTCACTAAATCCCATTTATTTCTGTTACTCTAGGAGGTGAGTCAAAGATGATCTTGCTGTTATATATTTAAAGTGTGTACTGCCTATGTTTTTTTTTTTTTAACTCTAAGAGTTTTTATAGTTTTTATATGTTTAAATCTTTAATCCATTTTGAGTTTCTTTTATGTGTATAGTGTTTAGAAAAGTTTTGTTCTTTTATATGTAGCTGTCCAGTTTTCCTAGTACCACTTATTGAAGGGGCTGTCTTTTCTCCACTGTATATTCTTGCCTTATTTGTCAAAGACAAGGTGTCCATAGGTACATGGGATTATCTTTGGACTTTCTGTCTTCTTCCATTGGTATATATTTGTGTTTTTGTATCAAAACCACACAGTCTTAATGACTGTAGCTTTGTAGTATAGTCTGAAGTCAGGAAGGTTGATTCCTCCAGCCCCATTCTTTACCACTTATCTGTATATAAGAAATAATATTACAGTTTGTATTTAGATAAATTTGTATAGCAATTTTAGTGGAAAAGGCAATGGCAACCCACTCCAGTACTCTTACCTGGAAAATTCTATGGGTGGAGGAGCCTGGTAGGCTGCAGTCCATGGAGTTGTGAAGAGTCGGACATGACTGAGCGAATTCACTTTCACTTTTCACTTTCATGCCTTGGAGAAGGAAATGGCAACCCACTCCAGTGTTCTTTCCTGGAGAATCCCAGGGATGAGGGAGCCTGGTGGGCTGCCATCTTTGGGGTTGCACAGAGTCGGACACGACTGAAGTGATTCAGCAGCAGTATAACAATTTTATTTATTTTGTTTAGACAAATTTATTAAGATAAATTTTATGGCAATCTTTAGTACTATCACAATTATCATTTCACTGTATTACATGCCATATAACTGAATTCCTTTAAAATTATCTAAGGTGTTTCCAAAATTGAGAAATGACTCTCAAATATTTTCAAAAGAGAAATACTTGGCTTTTCTTTTCTACTCACTGCAACTTTTTTGTCCTATCAAAAAGGAATTGCTAAATTGCTATTTAAGTCTTGAGACTTCTCCTTAAATTTACATAAACTGGTTATTTTTATTTTCTGTAGTTTTAAAATATTCTCTTATATTATTACTTTATATTCTTTATTAACAGATTAAAGTAATGAGAAAGTGCCTCCCAGTACCCTTTTCAGTTTCTGCAGTTTTCATATTCTGCCTATTTAGGTCCATCCTCATCACACCACCTCCTGTATTCTAACTTTGTGTGAGATCACCCCTGATTGTGAATCTTCCCAACCCACTTTTACTTATCAATTCTGTGTATATAAAAAGATGGTTTGAAGAGTTCAAATGTACAGCTTTTTCCACAGGATCAGAAATGATTGTCCTTAGTAGCAGATCTCATTTTAATTATCAGATCATCAATATTGAAGAGGCAACAGGCTTTTTTTATGATTCCCAAGCTAGAGTTGGCTTTGCTATTAGTTTTATTGAAAAATTATGGGATTAAGCTACCAGTGGAAGAGGATGCAGAATTCAGAGCTGCTATAAAACTGTCTGTAAAAATACAAATGAAACAGTAAGTAAGATACATGCTACGGTTTTGTGTCTTAAGAAGACTGATAGTTAATATTTAAATAATTAACATTAACATCCTTCTTGTAAGACTGAAACATAAACCATGGTTAGTATTCTCCATATACCTACAGGAAAATAAAGGTTGTCCATTAGCCATTATGCCATACTGATTCTAAACTTAAATAAGAATTTTAGGCATTGGCTAAATGCCTAAGGAGGTATAAAACTGTTAAGTATGATTTATGTTTTCTTTAAAGCAGTTAAATTGGATGCTGTCATTGAAGTGTCATAAGGAAAAAACACAGTAAACCTCAATGTTAGAACAAGATGTGAATTTACTTGGGAGATATTACAAAATAGCTACATGATTCCAAAAACTCTCACCCTCACTGAGGGTATTTATGAATGGGGATTTAGAGAATAGGAATTTCTCTAGAGATAGCTGATCTGGCCTTAAACTACTCCACCCATCCTCAGGAACAGGAATCCCTGCCCTTCCCCTCAAATCTAAGAAGACCTCACCTTCAGTGAGGTCTTTCAGTTTGATATCTATTCTCTGAAGTAGAGCGGGGTCAATGAACCTAGTTTGAAGGCAGAAGTAAAGGAGAAGAAGGCATTTTGGTTGGGAAGTCCTACCAGGTGTGTTGGTTATATATTTCCCATAGACCTGATTTGTGCAAAGGAACAGAGTGATTGACTGAGATTAAAATTAAGATGTTGCCAAATAAATTTGCCTTTTGGTGTTTGAGCAATGCTCTGAAGAGACAAGGTGAGTTTTCTTGTGGTTCTTATCTGCACCAGCAGATAAATGGTGAGTTTTGTAGTGGCCCTACATTATTACATCTTAATTAATCTGAGTCTGCATTTCCTAGTAATTCCTTACGTATATGGTTTCAGGCCATGGTGGCCATGGGAGAAACGTTCAAGGGGACTTGAATTTCAGTTCAGTTCAGTCACTCAGTTGTATCCAACGCTTTGAGACCCCATGGACTGCAGCACGACAGGCCTCCCTGTCTATCACCAACACCCGGAGTTCACTCAAAAGCACATCCATTGAGCCTTTGATGCCATCCCACCATCTCATCCCCTCTTGTCCCCTTCTCTTCCTACTTTGAATCTTTCCCAGAATCAGGGTCTTTTCAAATGAGTCAGTTCTTCACATCAGGTGGCCAAAGTACTAGAGTTTCAGCTTCAGCATCAGTCCTTCCAATGAATATTCAAGACTGATATCTTTAAGGATGGATTGGTTGGATCTCCTTGCAGTCCAAGAGACTCTCAATAGTCTTCTCCAATACCACACTTCAAAAGCATCAATGCTTTGGAGCTCAGATTTCTTTATAGTCCATCTCTCACATCCATGCATGACTACTGGAAAACCATGACTTTGACTAGACTGACCATTGCTGGCAAAGTAATGTCTCTGCTTTTTAATATGCTATCTAGGTTGGTCATAACTTTCCTTCCAAGGAGCATGCATCTTTTAATTTCGTGGCTGCATTCACCATCTGCAGTGATTTTGGAGCCTCAAAATGATAAACCCTGTCACTGTTCTGCTGTTTTCCCATCTATTTGCCATGAAGTGAAGGGTCCAGATGCCATGATCTTAGTTTTCTGAATGTTGAGTCTTAAGACAACTTTTCCATTCTCCTCTTTCACTTTCAACAAGAGGCTCTTTAGTTCTTCTTTGCTTTCTGCCATAAGGATGTTGTCACCCTCGTATCTGAGGTTATTGATCTTTCTCCTATCAAACTTAATTCCAGCTTATGCTTCATCCAGCCCAGCATTTCGCATGATGTGCTTTGCATATAAGTTAAATAAGCAGGGTGACAATATAAAACCTTGACATATTCCTTTCCTGATTTGGAACCAGTCTGTTGTTCCATGTCCAGTTATAACTGTTGCTTTCTGGACCTGCATACAGATTTCTCAAGAGGCAGGTAAGGAGGGCTGGTATTCCCATCTCTTTCAGAATTTTCCAGAGCTTGTTGTGATCCACACATTCAAAGGCTTTGGCATACTTTTCCAAAAACTCTCACCCTCACTGAGGGTATTTATGAATGGGGATTTAGAGAATAGGAATTTCTCTAGAGATAGCTGATCTGGCCTTAAACTACTCCACCCATCCTCAGGAACAGGAATCCCTGCCCTTCCCCTCAAATCTAAGAAGACCTCACCTTCAGTGAGGTCTTTCAGTTTGATATCTATTCTCTGAAGTAGAGCGGGGTCAATGAACCTAGTTTGAAGGCAGAAGTAAAGGAGAAGAAGGCATTTTGGTTGGGAAGTCCTACCAGGTGTGTTGGTTATATATTTCCCATAGACCTGATTTGTGCAAAGGAACAGAGTGATTGATTGAGATTAAAATTAAGATGTTGCCAAATAAATTTGCCTTTTGGTGTTTGAGCAATGCTCTGAAGAGACAAGGTGAGTTTTCTTGTGGTTCTTATCTGCACCAGCAGATAAATGGTGAGTTTTGTAGTGGCCCTACATTATTACATCTTAATTAATCTGAGTCTGCATTTCCTAGTAATTCCTTACGTATATGGTTTCAGGCCATGGTGGCCATGGGAGAAACGTTCAAGGGGACTTGAATTTCAGTTCAGTTCAGTCACTCAGTTGTATCCAACGCTTTGAGACCCCATGGACTGCAGCACGACAGGCCTCCCTGTCTATCACCAACACCCGGAGTTCACTCAAAAGCACATCCATTGAGCCTTTGATGCCATCCCACCATCTCATCCCCTCTTGTCCCCTTCTCTTCCTACTTTGAATCTTTCCCAGAATCAGGGTCTTTTCAAATGAGTCAGTTCTTCACATCAGGTGGCCAAAGTACTAGAGTTTCAGCTTCAGCATCAGTCCTTCCAATGAATATTCAAGACTGATATCTTTAAGGATGGATTGGTTGGATCTCCTTGCAGTCCAAGAGACTCTCAATAGTCTTCTCCAATACCACACTTCAAAAGCATCAATGCTTTGGAGCTCAGATTTCTTTATAGTCCATCTCTCACATCCATGCATGACTACTGGAAAACCATGACTTTGACTAGACTGACCATTGCTGGCAAAGTAATGTCTCTGCTTTTTAATATGCTATCTAGGTTGGTCATAACTTTCCTTCCAAGGAGCATGCATCTTTTAATTTCGTGGCTGCATTCACCATCTGCAGTGATTTTGGAGCCTCAAAATGATAAACCCTGTCACTGTTCTGCTGTTTTCCCATCTATTTGCCATGAAGTGAAGGGTCCAGATGCCATGATCTTAGTTTTCTGAATGTTGAGTCTTAAGACAACTTTTCCATTCTCCTCTTTCACTTTCAACAAGAGGCTCTTTAGTTCTTCTTTGCTTTCTGCCATAAGGATGTTGTCACCCTCGTATCTGAGGTTATTGATCTTTCTCCTATCAAACTTAATTCCAGCTTATGCTTCATCCAGCCCAGCATTTCGCATGATGTGCTTTGCATATAAGTTAAATAAGCAGGGTGACAATATAAAACCTTGACATATTCCTTTCCTGATTTGGAACCAGTCTGTTGTTCCATGTCCAGTTATAACTGTTGCTTTCTGGACCTGCATACAGATTTCTCAAGAGGCAGGTAAGGAGGGCTGGTATTCCCATCTCTTTCAGAATTTTCCAGAGCTTGTTGTGATCCACACATTCAAAGGCTTTGGCATACTCAAAAAAAGCAGAGGTAGATGTTTTTCTGGAACTCTTTTGCTTTTTTGATGATCCAGCAGATGTTGGCAATTTGATCTCTGGTTCCTCTGCCTTTTCTAAATCCAGCTTGAACATCTGTAAGTTCATGGTTCATGTGCTGTTGAAGCCTGGCTTGGAGGATTTTCAGCTTTACTTGACTAGTGTGTGAAATGAGTGCAATCGTATGGTCATTTGAGCATCCTTTGGCATTGCCTTTCTTGGGATTGGAATGAAACTGACCTTCTCCAGTCCTGTGGCCACTGCTGAGTTTTCCAAATTTGCTGGTGTATTGAGTGCAACACTTTCACAGCATCAGCTTTTAAGGTTTGAAATAGCTCAGCTGGAATCCCATCACCTCCACTAGCTTTGCTCGTAGTTATGCTTCCTAAGGCCCACTTGACCTCACATTCCAGGATGTCTGGCTCTAGGTGAGTGATCACAGCATCATAATTATCTGGGTCATGAATATCTTTTTTGTATAGTTCTTCTGTGTTTTCTTGCCACCTCTTCTTAATATCTTCTGCTTCTGTTAAGTCCATACCATCTCTCTTTTGTTGAGCCCATCTTTGCATAAAATGTTCCTTTGATATCTCTAATTTTCTTGAAGAGATCTATGTTCTGTCCCATTCTATTGTTTTCCTCTATTTCTTTGCATTGATCACTGAGGAAAACTTTCTTATCTCTTCTTGCTGTTCGTTGGAACTCTGCATTCAGATGGGTATATCTTTCCTTTTCTCCTTTGTTTTTTGTGTCTCTTCTTTTCTCAGCTATTTTATAAGGCCTCCTCAGACAACCATTTTGCTGTTTTGCATTTCTTTTTCTTGGGGATGGTCTGATCCTTGCCCCTGTACAATGTCAAAACCTTCATCCACAGTTTTTCAGGCAATCTGTCTAACAGACCTAATCCTTTGAATCTATTTCTCACTTCTACTGTATAATCATAAGAGATTTGATTTAGGTCATACCTGAATGGTCTAGTGCTTTTCCATACTTTTTCCAATGTAAGTCTGAATTTGGCAATAAGGAGATGATGAACTGAGCCACAGTCAGCTCCTGGTCTTGTTTTTGCTGACTATATACAGCTTCTCCATCTTTGGCTGCAAAGAATATAATCAATGTGATTTTGGTGTTGACCATCTGGTGATGTCCATGTGTAGGTTCTTCTCTTGTGTTGTTGGAAGAGGAATTTTGGGAAAACTCTATTAGCCTTTGCCTTGCTTCATTCTGTACTCCAAAGACAAATTTGCCTGTTACTCCAGGTATTTCTTGTCTTCCTACCTTTGCATTCCAGCCCCCCATAATGAAAAGGACATCTTTTTTGGGTGTTAGTTCTAGAAGGTCTTGTAGGTCTTCATAGACCCATTCAACTTCAGCTTCTTCAGCATTACTGGTTGGGGCATAGACTTGTATTATTATGATATTGAATGGTTTGCCTTGGAAACAAACAGAGATCATTCTTGTCATTTTTGAGATTGCATCCAAGTACTGCATTTCAGACTCTTTTGTTGACTATGATAACTACTCCATTTCTTCTAAGGGTATCTTACCCACAGTAGTAGATGTAATGGTCATCTGAGTTAAATTAATCCTTTCTAGTCCATTTTAGTTCTCTGATTCCTAAAACTGTTGACATTCACTCTTGCCATCTCTTGTGTGACCACTTGCAATTTGCTTTGGATCATGGACCTAACATTCCAGGTTCCTATGCAATATTGCTCTTTACAGAATCAGACTTTACTTCTATCACCAGTCACATCCACAATTGGGTGTTGTTTTTGCTTTGGCTCTCTCTCTTTATTCCTTCTGGTGTTATTTCTCCATTGATCTCCAGTAGTATATTTGGCACCTACTGACCTCAGGACCAACCTAGATAGCATATTGAAAAGCAGAGACATTACTTTGCTAACAAAGGTCCATCTAGTCAAGGCTATGGTTTTTCCAGTAGTCATGTATGGATGTGAGAGTTGCACTGTGAAGAAAGCTGAGTACCAATGAATTGATGCTTTTGAACTATGATTTTGGAGAAGACTCTTGAGAGTCCCTTGGACTGCATGGAGATCCAACCAGTTCATTTAAAGGAGACCAGCCCTGGGATTTCTTTGGAAAGAATGATGCTAAAGCTGAAACTCCAGTATTTTGGCTACCTCATGGGAAGAGCTGACTCATTGGAAAAGATTCTGATGCTGGGAGGGGTTGCGGGCAGGAGGAGAAGGGGATGACCGAGGATGAGATGGCTGGATGGCATCATGGACTCAATGGACGTGAGTCTGAGTGAACTCCAGGAGTTGGTGATGGATAGGGAGGCCTAGTGTGCTGTGATTCATGGGGTGGCAAAAAGTTGGACACTACTGAGCAACTGAACTGAACTGAACTGACCTCGAGAGATCATCTTTCAGCGTCTATCTTTTTGCCTTTTCATACTGTTCATGGGGTTCTCAAGGCAAAAATACTGAAGTGGTTTGTCATTCCCTTCTCTAGTGGACCATGTTTTGTCAGAACTCTCCACCATGACCCATCCATCTTGGGTGGCCCTACTCAACATGGCTCATAGTTTCACTAAATTAGACCAGGCTGTGGTCCATGTGATCAGTTGGTTAGTTTCCTGTGACTGTGGTTTTCAATCTGTCTGCCCTCTCTTGGAGAAGGATAAGAGGTTTATGAAAGCTTCCTGATGGGAGAAACAGACTGAGGGGAAAACTTGTAAGAGACTTGAAAGGTTGAAGTAAAATCTTAACTATTAAACTCTGAAAGTCAATGCAGAGGTCCGGGGGGTTTTGTATACATGGTTGCTATTTCGCTGACTCACTTAATTAGCATATTGCTATACTTGAACTCATAATTCCTATTTCCTAGATCTTCTCCTTTAGCTAGTTGGCCCAATGTGAGTGTGCAACTCCAAATCAAAGAATGTCTTTTTATCCTGAAAATTACCAATAGCTACATAGCTTTGGTTTATGAACCTTCCCTGATTTATAGTTTGTCTTGAAGGTATCCTTATGTCCTGCAAGGTGCAGCTTGTCTCTGTTCTCATCCATATCTAGCTTTCCTTTTTGACAGACAGTCTGATTGACCTTAGGAACTCTAGGGTCATCACTAGATTCAGGACAACAGACTGTTTTACAATCTCCTGCAATCATATGATTCCTGCAGTAAACTGTGTGTAGAGGTGTGTGAGCACGTTCACTCATATCAGACTCTTTCCAGCACCATGGACTGTAGCCTGCCAGGGTCCTCTGTCTATGGGATTCCCCAGGCAAGAATACTGCAGGGGGTAACTCTTCTCCAGGGAATCTTCCCAACCCAGGAGTTGAACCTGCATCTTTTGGCCTGCTGATTATTTACCACTGTGCTACCTGAGAAGGCCTCCCTGCTGTACGTTGATTACTCTATATCTCCCTTTAGCAGTTTTGCTCCTCTGATCAAACTCAGACCTCTGAAAGCTGTAACTGAAGAAGGGGAAAAGTGGGGAGATTACCAAAAAAAAAAAAAAAAACTGCCTTCGGGAAGGACTCTGCTTTCTACCTCAGCCAAGCCCCAAATGCAGGCAGCTTGACTGGCAGTTGCCCATGACTGGAAACATTCAAGTTATGTCTTTTGACATAAGACAGAACCTACTGGGAAAAGGGGATTAACTATCATTTTGTGTAAAGTCAAAAACTTTGAATTTTAAGATCTGTGACTAGGCATTGTACAGTCAGTACACTGACTGTATTCATTGTACTGAGTTAGGCTCTGCTTTGTGATGCAAGGTGACAGCAACTTGACTTAGCTGAGAGTTGGCAGAAAAGCTGTAGGTGGCTAAATTTTCATCTAATGACAAGTGAAAATTAGCCCCACTGAACAAAGTTAAATGGACAGAGTGGTAACATGTTAAACATGGTTTTGATGCATCCCACTAGTTGTGCTTGTTCACTATTATTGTACCAGTAGATCTTGCTTTCTTACTTCCCCAGTGTTTGTTTACTTTCTTATGTAATCTTCTACTTCGTCCTCTTTTCCAGTATTTTCTTGATTTTTATGTTTTTTGCTTTGCTCTAACATCATCTCTTTGCAAGTGTCTCTTTAAGCCAAATGATGTCCTAAACAGAATCAGTTTCTTTTGCATGCAGTGACAGCTAGACTGATTGAGTGACTTCACTTTCACTTTTCACTTTCAGGCACTGGAAAAGTAAATGGCAACCCACTTCTTCCCTGGAGAATCCCAGGGACAGAGGAGCCTGGTGGGTTGCCATCTATAGGGTCGCACAGAGTCAGACACAACTGATTCAACTTAGCAGCAGCAGCAGCAGCAGCAATTGCAACAACAAACAGAAACTAGTAGTAACAAGATTTGAGATTGTTTACCCTTAGAATGGGGTGGAAATAACCAGGATCCGTTTTGGAAAGCACTAGAGTATGAAGCTTTTTTTTAATTTAACCACTGTGCGTTCATGAAAAATATGCTAATATATTGGCTTGGCCAGAAAGTTCATTCATATCTAGATAAAAGGCATATTTTTCATTTTCATGGGGAATTTTATTGAACAGCATATTTACTAACCAAACAAGCCAGTAGTGTTACTCAGAACTTTTAGAGCACACAGTCTGATATACCATGGAGATATATTTCCTAGTTAAGTTTAAATCCCAAGGAAGAAAAGCCCCCAAAAATGTGTAACAGTGTGTTATTTTTTATTCACAGTAAACTAGTGTGACTCACAATATTAGGTAAAATATTATAAAATAAACAAGAATACAAAAAAACCACTAAATGTATGCAAATCAGCTTAATTGTTGGCCTATTTGTTTGATATAAATTAATAAGTCATTTGTAATTCTGCTTCCAATTATAATGATTGGCCTATGGTAGTAATATTACATCTTCCTTTCAATGAAATAATTTTTGAGATAAAAGTTTAATTATAGAATAAGGCACAGAAAATGTTAAGTGAAAATAAAAATAACTCTGAAGGGAGACTGAGATTGGCTTTCTGTTCTAGTCTAACTGCCAACTTTGGGCAGCCCTGTTCTGTCCTGTGGGGCAGTAATAATGGCAGAGAAATCATCTAGCACAGGCTGCTGCAGATGTTCTAATTCAAGGCCAGCTTGAAGAGCTACCACCAGAACATGGTTCTCTAAGTTTAAATGAGCTGCCAGTGCTGTCGTTTGGCAGTGTTGAGTGTGCAGTAATGAACAGAAGAGAAAATCTATTGAATAAAGGAGACAGTGCCCATATTAAATAGTTGGTAGAAAAAGAGTAGACTCAAAAGGAAATCAAAAGGAGAGCCATACTTGGGCAGGAGGGGAGAGAGAGGGATGGAGGGAGGTGAGAAATAGGCAGAAACTGTAAACTGTTCACACAAGTAGAGTGGATCTAATATTACAGTGGAAATTTACTCGGGAGAAGTTGTTTTCTGTAGCAACAGCAATGCCTCTTCTCCCCTCTGGCTACCCTGACAACATGACTCCTTTCTTACAGTAATACCATTATGATGAGATAAAAAAGTGAACAAGAATGATGTGAAAATCAATTAGAGGACAGATCTCAATCCAACTTGGAAATACTTGGTGGGGAGTCAGGGATTTGAAAGCTATTTGTTTCAAAAGAAGTGAAATCATGACAAAATTCACTGACATGGACAAAGACAAGTAGAATGTGTTA
>SJYC01091079.1:0-34821 GCA_006408675.1 Madoqua kirkii
CTGATTTTGTTAAATAAGAAGGCCTGGTTTCTTCTACAGAGCACGCCCAACTCTTTGGACATAATGCTGTGCTAGAGATGAAAGTGAAATTCGGCTTTGTTTTGTCTGACTCTTTGTGACCCCATGGATTATACAGTCCATAGAATTCTCTACACCACAATGCTGGAGTGGTAAGCCTTTCCCTTTTCCAGCAGACCTCCCCAACCCAGGAATCAAACCCAGGTCTCCCGCACTGCATGCAGATTCTTTTCCAGTTGAGCCACATAGGAAGCCCAAGAATACTGAAGTGGGTAGCCTGTCCCTTCTCCAGCGAAGCTTCACAACTCATGAATCGAACTGGGGTCTCCTGCATTGCAGATGGATTCTTGACCAACTGAGCTGTCAGGGAAATCCCATAGAGAAGTGATAGAGATCACTTGCCGGGAAGTGATAGAGATACTTTCAAGGAAAAGGAAAGTTTGTCTTTTCTGTTCCTGAAAAACTGTGGAAGGAGAAAAGGATAAAAGACTTCCAGAGTAGGTGATATTATATGATATTTGTCTCTTACTTCTCATAGTATGATCATCTCTAGGTCTATCCACATCTTTGCAATTGGCCCTATTTTGTTTCTTTTTATGCCTGATTAATATTCCTCTGTATATATGTGCCACATCTTTATCCATTTCTCTGTTGATGGGCATTTAGGTTGCTTCCATGCCTTGGCTACTCTAATTAGTGCTGAAATGGCATGCATCTTTTTGAATTAGTTTTCTTTGAAAATATGCTCAGGAGTGGGTTGCAGAATTATATGGTAACTCTAGTTTTTAAAGAAACTTCCATACTGTTCTCCATAGTGGCTATAGCAATTTACATGTAGAATCTAAAAAAATTAAAAAGATACAAGTGAAATAACATTTTTATAAAACAAAAATAGACCTACAGACATAGAAAACAAACTTATAGTTACTAAAGGAGACAGGTGGTGGAGTGAGATTGGGATTAACAAATACACACTACTATGTATAAAATAGATAACCAACGAGGATCTAGTGTACAATACAGGGAACTAGGCTCGATATTTTGTAATAACCTATAAGGGAAAAGAACCTTAAAAAGTATGTATATTTGTATATATTATATATATAGAGGTCAATCACTGGTGTATACCTGAAATGAACACAACATTGTAAATCAAATATACTTCAACAAAATAAATATATATTCTTTGTTAAAAGAAATAGAATACAATAAAATAAAATTTCACCTGCTCTTTAAAAAAAAAAAAGAAAGAAAGTTAACAGAGTAGAAGAGGAAACGGTAGATAGGTTTTACTCTTCCAACTGGGACTGGGTCACTAGATAAGACAATTACAGTGGACAAGGGGGTTTTCCTACCTTCTTGAGTGTCCAGAAGTTAGTTTTAGATACTAGTTTTACTTGAAGTGTTGTGGAGCAGAGACCTAAAGTTTATGAGAAGCAGCAGTTTTAAATGACTTCGATAAGGCTGGCACTTCCTTACTGAGGAGTTCCTGCATCTGACCTCTGTCCACAAGGCCTGAACAGACTACAGAGTGACAGCTGCAGGTAGGAGGTGACCATCCTTTCAGAGTCTAAGATCCGGCTGGAAAGGGATGAGTCCTTCAAGGAAGCCCCAGCTATTTTTTCAGGGTTTCACAGATTATTGTTGCTGCTTAAAAATCTGAGATGCTGCATTTGATAGGAGTGTCAGTGCAGGGGCCTCTGACAACTATTTAAAATTGTCAGCAACTCCCACCTGCTGCCCATTTCACTTCCAACCACGGTACCCTACGTGGGGTCTGCAAGCGGCAGCTGGGATGCTTAGAAGCCGAGCAGAAATCCTGACTGATTCACAGGGCAGAGGAGTTAAAATAGGACTCCAAGACTTGCGAGGCTTTGTCACAACCTAAAAGGCCATCTTGTCCTTTAATAAGAGTAGCATGAAAACAGATCAGCCCTCATAGAGATTATAATTAGAGCCTCAAATTATTCTATGATTTTTCATATGTAATCTGACATTCAGTTCAAAATGACCCTGTGTTTGAGAAGGTGGCACTTGATAGGAAACCAAGAGAAAAAAATAAAATAGAATCAAAACCCACATCCCCATAAGTTCAGTCTCTCATCCTCCCTTGCTTTACTTACCTTTTTACCTTTCAATATACTGTGGGGTTTTTTTGTTGTTGTTGTTTATGGTCTGTCTCACTAGAATATAAGCCTCCTTAAGACACAGATTTGTTTCTGTTTTATTCAGTGTTGCCTGACAAATAATAGGTGCTTGAGAAAATGTGTTGAATGAGAGCGTAGTCAAATTAATTTGCACAACAAATGATAGCTGTGAAATGTTAGCGATTTGAGATTTTACTTAGAATGGTCACTAAAAGAAAAACTTTATGGAAGTTAAGCAAAAAAGCAAGAGTTATTTTGGTAAAAAACGAAAAGAATAAGAGGAGGAGGAAGAAATAAGTGGTGAGGGAGAAGAAAACAGGTCACAGGGAGAACTCTATCTCTATGTATGGTCATGTAAGAAAAGTGAGAGAGTGCAAGACTGTGAATTCCAAGTGAATATAACAATGTTTTAACAATATCAGGATTGGTATCAATATTAATAAATTTGAGAAATAATCAGGAAAAAGAACATATGCTAATAAAAAAGATGAGAGTCTGCATATTTTAATGAGCCTAACTGAATCCAAGTCAGTACAACTGTATATTCAACTGTATGGAAAAGTCAGAGCGTCTCCTCCTCAGAATCAACTGAACCTATACTGGACTCAAGTTTCGATTTCTCATCTAAGGAAGGTATCGAAGCTTTAAATGATTTACAAAGGTCAAAATCAAGGAGAAATTTTTAAAAAGTGAACCCAAAAGGATACTTAAAACAAAAACCCTTTATTTGAGCAAGGAGAATTTGTTCTAATATATGGAAAATACTAGTTGTGAATGAAACTATTCTTCATGTACAAATGATAAGTATTTAAGATGATTGAAGAAAGTTCCAGAATCATCCACCATATATTAGAGTAAGGATTAACCATAAATGGATTTTGTGTTTTCTTCTCTCATTTTGTTTTTAAATCTTTGATTTTATTATGTATACAGTGATTTATTTATGTGCTATTTTTAAGTACAGAAATTATTAGAATGTTTCCATAAAATAAAGATTAAAAATTTCCTAAGAACAGATCACAGCTCCATATTTTTTTATAACCTAGTATATCATGGGAGCTAAGTGGCTGTTGAATCATAGTCAAATTAATAAAACATTAACTATTCAAGCTATAATAACTGTTTCTTGGAGTATTGGTTGAAATGAGAAAAAATGACAGTGTAACAAGGAAAGTGCATCAGGGGTTAACTGTGATACCTAATTGAATTTTTAATGACAAATCTCATATGGATTTGGACAACCTTAAAATTGCAAGAAAAGCAGAATATGTACCAAATCACTTTTTACAGATCGAAAGCTCTATTGTAGGAAGATTTCTACAGAATTCAATAGTCATGGAAAATCAACATAGACTATAATTAATTATTCATTGGGAAAAAAAAATCCCTGGGAGAAATAAGCAAAAATCAAATTGTAGACACACAGAAGAAAATGGGAAGAGGCCAAATAAAATCTGTGCTATGCCTGTCAGAATGGCCTGCTTTCCTCCTGGTAGACAGAATAAAACATGATAGATGTGAGCTTTCAAATCCACCATGAGAGCTTAAATTTTTTTTTTGTCATTGTTTTCTGAATTTCTCTGCATACAAAACAACTCCAAAAGGTCTTTTTTAAAGCAAAGTATTTTAAATCATGTTTTAAAATTTAGGAGGTGGATGTATTTAATTCTGCTTAGTGGGCTTTTAGTGACTGAATCTGAAAACTCCTGGAGTCTGACCCTTCACTCTTTTTTTGCTCCCACCTGGTACCATGGCTCTCAAGACTTAAAAGTAACCTGCTTGGTTTAGTGCAAAGAATGGTCCTGAAGTAGGTGTGAGAAATGGAGTCCCCCGAGGCTGGCTAGATATTAAAAGGTTTGTGCAAGTGGAATCCAGAGGAGCTGCTGCAACAAAAACCAAAGCAGTTCCCTCTCAGCTCAGTTTTACTGAAACAGCAGCACAGCAGAGTCTGTTGCCCATGGCCTGTCTCTTCCTTCGATGAGAGAAGGAACTTTTCTTTTTCTTTTCACTTTGATTAGAGTGCTGTTGCTTCCCAAAGGAGGGGAAAGTACTACATCAGCTTTTAAATATGGGCTTTCTGTCTTAGCCATGTAAGAGTGTTAGAGACATGGAAGGATTTGAATTAGTTCTCATCCTCACTATTCCTTACCAGCCTCTGTACTAGGTTGAACCCTTTATGTTTTACCAAGCTCATGGGTAGCTATCCAGCTCAAAACTGGAGATATTGGGTCAGATAACATCTTCCCATATCAGAAATCTTTTTCTCTCTTTTGGCCAGCCTCCTCTTTTATTAAGCATTACTTTAAAAAAAAAATCATCTCTGTGTTTTATAAACCAATACAAAAAAAAAAAAAAAGACTAGTTCAAATGTTCACAAAGGCACAAGGGATTCACTAGGTTTTCACTGTGTACATTAAACTCACACAGGTGTAGACATGCATGTGCACACAAATTGTAATTTTTATGATCATTCTATTTTTTGAAAAAATTCTATATTTTGAAAAAAGCAAGAGAGTTCCAGAGAAACATCTACTTCTGCTTTACTCACTACGCCAGAGCCTTTGACTATGGGAATAACAATAAACTGGAAAATTCTTCAAGAGATGGGAATACCACACTGCTTTAACTGCCTGTTAAGAAATCCGTATGCAGGTCAAGAGCAACAGCTAGAACTGGACATGCAACAACAGACTGGTTCCCAACTGGGAAAGGAGTACGTCAAGGCTGTATATTGTCACCTTGCTTATTTAACTTATATGCAGAGTACATAAGAAACACTGGACTGGAAGAAACACAAGCTGGAATCAAGATTTGCCAGGAGAAATATCAATAACTTCCGACACACAGATGACCCCACCCTTATGACAGAAAGCGAAAAGAACTGAAGAACCTTTTGATGAAAATGAAAGAAGAGGATGAAAAAGTTGGCTTAAAACTCAACATTCAGAAAATGAAGATCATAGCATATGGTCCTACCACTTCATGGAAAATAGATGAAAAAACAATGGACACAGTGACAAACTTAATTTTTCGGGGCTTCAAAATCATTGCAGATGGTGACTGAATCCATGAAATTAAAAGATGCTTGCTCCTTGGAAGAAAACCTATGACCAACCTAGACAACATATTAGAAAGCAGAGACATTACTTTACCAACAAAGGTCTATCTAGTCAAAGCTATGGTTTTTCCAGTAGTCATGTATGGATGTGAGAGTTGGACTATAAAGAAAACTGAGCACTTAAGAATCGATGCTTTTGAACTATGGTGTTGGAGAAGACTCTTGAGAATCCCTTGGACTGCAAGGAGATCCAACCAATCCATCCTAAAGGAAATCAGTCCTAAATATTTTTGGGGAGGACTGATACTGAAGCTGAAACTCCAACACTTTGGCTACCTGATGCAAAGAACTAAGTCATTTGAAAAGACCTTGATACTGGGAAAGATTGAGGGCAGGAGGAGAAGGGGATGACAGAGGATGAGATGCTTGGATGGCATCACTGACTCGATGGACATGAGTTTGAGTAAGCTTCGAGAGTTGGTGATGGACAGGGAATCATGGCATGCTGCCGTCCATGGGGTTGCAAAGAGTCGGACACAACTGAGCGACTGAACTGAACTGAACTGAATATTTAAATAAATCACTTGATATCAGATTTACTGTTCAGTCATTAAGTTGTGTTAAACTCTTTGCGACCTCATGGACTGCAGCATACCAGGCTTTCCTGTCCTTTACTATCTCCTGGAGTTTGCTCAAACTCATCATGTCCATGAAGTTGGCTGATGAGGCTGCCTAACCATCTCTGATTTATTTAGCAAAAGTTTTATCTTTTGGAACTCATAACAAATTAGTGGGGGGGTGGGGAATGCCACAATAATGGGAAATTTTGTCATGTACTTATGTAGACATAGGCATTAAACTGAATTTCACTCCAACGTACAAATACTCATTAGTCACTGCAGCCCCTGAAGGTTCCATATGCTCCTGACAGTCCCCGAAGACAGATGTGCTCTGTTCTTTAAGATTGATGGTTATGCCCATGAATCATTACTATATATAATTCACAAACTGGCACTTGCCCTTGTGCTAGAACATTCATTTTTCCCATTCTATCAATGTTTACATCTTATTTTCTTAGAAGTTATACTTATTTTGTCTTAATAAAATAGGTAATGATATATGTGTATAAATCAGTGTCTTTTAAATTACAATTAATTAAGTATGAGAGGAAATATGATCTCACAGAAATACAGGCATGTTTGAGTTGTTAGGGTTAGATGTTTGGCTAAGTAGAAAAGTTTTGGCTTTTAGAGAAGGCCAAAATTTTTTTAACTTGGAAGTCAAACTAGAGAAGAAAGCATGTCCTCTAGGTCAACATCAATGCTGTTCCATGTGCCTAGTCTGCTAATAGGAATGAGGATGAAATACAAGGAGCAAAACCGATGGTATCTGAACTGGAGCATGTAAATGTGGGGGTCTGTACACACGATATAAATAGGTTATTGTTGTTGTTCAGTAGCTCAGTCATGTCTGACTCTTTGTGACTCTATGGACTGCAACTCGCCTGGTTTCCCTGTCCTTCACCACCATCTCCCAGTGTTTGCTCAGATTCATGTCCATTAAGTTGGTGATACCATCCAGCCATCTCATCCTCTATTGTCCCCTTCTCCTCCTGCCTTCAATCTGTTTCAACATCAGAGTCTTTTCCAACGAGTCAGCTCTTCGCATCAATTGGCCAAAGTATTGGAGCTTCAGTTTCAGCATCAGTCCTTCCAATGAATATTCAGAGTTGATTTTCTTTAAGATTGATTGCTTTGATCTCCTTGCAATCCAAGGGACTCTTAAGAGTCTTCTCCCATACCACAGTTAGAAAGCATCAATTCTTTCTCAGCCTTCTTTGTGAGGAGTGGGGGTTAAGCTGGGAGCTGCCCACAAAGTAAGTTTGGCAGCTACATAAAGTAATTGGACATTCAGAAAGATGAATTCTAATCCTATAAGCAGATATCACAGTGCTAAGATTAACCTTCAAAGTCACTCCCAGTTAAAACCCTGCCTTTGGCTCCCTAGTGCCTTAGGGATGGAATCTCTGTTTTATCTTGTCATAAAATATCTCTCAGAATCCATCTTGAGCTTCTTTCCCAAATTCCCTCTGTCCTTTCCCATATATCAAATTTTTCATCATCTCCCAGGAAATTTCTGTGATTTTAAAAAATTCTCTTATCTCAGAATCCTGTTTCCATTTTTTAATTTAAAAAACAAAACAAAGCAACCTCTCAGATGCCTTAGATGGAATAAATTCTCTCTCTTCTTTGTATGCTTTCTATGTCTCTCCAGGTGGATTAATTGACTCCCTCTGCTGTTTCCTTTTGCACTTTATGTCTCTACTTGAGCTCTTACCATGTTGTATGGTAAGTGGATGTTTATAGGTATTTATTGCCCATTAGACCTTAGAAGAATTTAAAGTCTAATGCATCTTAGAAGAACTTAAATTCTATTCTGAGTTCTGAAACACAGATGCATACAAGAGGGCAGATTTTTGGAACACTGCAGCAGTTATGACGATAAATGGCAACTCACTAAAAGTGTTGAAGTCTAAAGAACTGCAGAACACGTGCTGAAAAAATGCAGCTAAGTGATCTCAAAACGCAAGTCAGATAATGTCTTTATTGCCTAATGCCTCAGTGTTTTTCTAGTGTTTTATCCATAGTTTAATCAAGTCCTGCCTGACTTGAAATCTCCTAGCCTTTCTATGCTCACTAATCACATTCCTTCTTAGTCTTTCTTCTTGAAGCCTCTCTGTTCTTATACCTACAGTGCTTCTACTGTATGGCTTTTTACATGCTTCTCTCCTTTATTAATGCCCAGTCATCTGAGTTCTACCAAAATTTCTTCATCAAAACCACCAAATACCTCTGTATCACTCACCACAATATAGCAGTAGTTATTAATACAATGTATAAGTGGTAATCACAATTATTTGTCTCTGCAGTCAGATCCTAGATTTTGAGGAGGCAGTGATCTTTTAACCTGTTATTCTTACTGTATCCCCAGAAATAAGTATAGTGTCATGGAATACATAAGTAATATATTTTTTCAATAGATGGTTGAGTAAATGAATGAAAAATACTAAAAATACATGATTAATTTTTAAATGGATGGACAAATGGATATGAAGATGCCCTCAAAATTCCATTATTCTAATTACACAATGAGAGAATAGGTCTGTGAAAGAAGAAACAAAATTGTTTATTGCACACCTTTAATTTATGCATGGAGTCACTATTTCAATAGCAAAATTATTAAATAATAATATTTACATATATGTTAAATGTCCATGTTTATTAACATCAGTATAAATAATTTGATATCAGAAAGATGGAAAGTAGTTTTAAAAGGTTCTTTTTCCATTTCGTTGGTGGTGGAAAATAGACAGCTTGGTGAGAAAAGATAACCTTTAGCCCTCAGAGAGGCTCTTCTGCTTCTGCTGCCAGATATTTTCCAGCCAGGAATTCTCTACATCATCCTATTAGAGACTGATCTTTCCCCTTTTGACTTAACTCTAGAGAGAAGTAATATTTCACTGAGTGCAGTTTTAACCTGAAAACACAAAAACCCATGTGTAACAATAGTCATTCCTTGATGGAAAATAGGAAATAAAAATCAGTAATGATCAAGAAAATCTTTAACTTCTAAAAGACAAGAGAAGTAATAGAAGTGGTAATAGGAAATGACATAAATAATAGTCTCATTTCCTTCAGCATTTAAATTTGAAATGTTTTTGTTCTCTCAGCAAAATATTTAAATAATGCTAATTACACTGTTCTTAACACAAACACATTAAAAAAGACATCTGAAATATATTTTCAAATATATGTTATATGCATATATATATTTCAAATATATATGTATAAATGTGTTGTTGAAATACATCTAAATCAGAGTTCAGTTTAGTTGCTCAGTCATGTCCGACTCTTGGAGACCCCACGGACTGCAGCATGCCAGGCCTCCCTGTCCACCAACAACTCCCGGAGTTCTCTCAAACTCATGTCCGTTGAGACAGTGATGCCATCCAACTATCTCATCTTCTGTCATTCCCTTCTCCTGCCCTCAATCTTTCACACCCTCAGAGTCTTTTCAAATTAGTCAGCTCTTCACATCAGGTGGCCAAAGTACTGGAGTTTCAGCTTCAGCATCAGTCCTTCAATGAACACCCAGGACTGATCTTTAGAATGGACTGGTTGGATCTTCTTGTAGTCCAAGGGACTCTCAAGAGTCTTCTCCAACACCACAGTTCAAAAGTATCAATTCTTTGGCACTCAGCTTTCTTTACAGTCCAGGTCTCACATCCATACATAACCACTGGAAAAATAGCCTTGACTAGACAAAACTTTGTTGGCAAAGTAATGTCTCTGCTTTTGAATATGCTATCTAGGTTGGTCATAACTTTCCTTCCAAGGAGTAAGCATCTTTTAATTCCATGGCTGCAGTCACGATCTACATTGATTTTAGAGCCCCCCAAAATAAAGTCAGACATTGTTTCCACTGTTTCCCCATCTATTTTCCATGAAGTGATGGGACCGGATTCCATGATCTTAGTTTTCTGAATGTTGAGCTTTAAGCCAACTTTTTCATGCTCCTCTTTCACGTTCATCAAGAGGCTTTTTAATCATCTTCACTTTCTGCCATAAGGGTGGTGCCATCTGCATATCTGAGGTTATTGATATTTCTCCTGGCAATCTTGATTCCAGCTTGTGTTTCTTCTAGCCCAGTACTCTGCATAGAAGTTAAATAAGCAGGGTGACAGTATAAGGACTTGACGTACTCCTTTTCCTATTTGGAACCAGTCTGTTGTTACATGTCCAGTTTTAACTGTTGTTTCCTGACCTGCATACAGATTTCTCAGGTCAGGTGGTCTGGTATTCCCATCTCTTACAGAATTTTCCACAGTTTGTGGTGATCCACATAGTCAAGGCTTTGGCATAGTCAATAAAGCAGAAGTAGATGTTTTTCTTGAACTGTCTTGCATTTTTGATAATCCAATGGATGTTGGCAATATGATCTCTGGTTCCTCCACCTTTTCTAAATCCAGGTTGAACATTTGGAAGTTCACAGTTTATTTACTGCTGAAGCCTGGCTTGGAGAATTTTGAGCATTACTTTGCTAGCTTGTGAGATGAGTGCAATTGTGTGGTAGTTTGAGCACTCTTTGGCATTGCCTTTCTTTGGGATTGGAATGAAAACTGACCTTTTCCAGTCCTGTGGCCGCTGCTAAGTTTTTTAAATTTGCTGGTATATTCAGCGCAGCACTTTAATAGCATCATCTTTTTAGAAGTTGAAATAGTTCAACTGGAATTCCATCACCTCTACTAGCTTTGTTCATAGTGATGCTTCCTAAGACCCACTTGTTTTCCCATTCCAGGATATATGGCTATAGGTAAGTGATCACACCATCGTGATTATCTGATTCATGATGATCTTTTTTGTACAGTTCTGTGTATTCTTGCCACTCTTCTTAATATCTTCTGCTCCTGTTAGGTCCATACCATTTCTTTCCTTTACTGAGGCCATCTTTGCATGAAATGTTCCCTTGATATCTCTGATTTTCTAGAAGAGATCTCTGACGCTACTGCTGCAAAATCGCTTCAGTCGTGTCCAACTCTGTGTGACCCCATGGATGGCAGCCCACCAGGCTCTCCTGTCCCTGGGATTCTCCAGGCAAGAACACTGGAGTGGATTGCCATCTCCTTCTCCAATGCATGAAGTGAGAAGTGAAAGTGAAGTCGCTCAGTCGTATCCGACCCTTTACGACCCCATGGACTGTAGCCTGTCAGGCTCCTCCATCTATGGGATTCTCCAGGCAAGAGCACTGGAGTGGGTTGCCATTGCCTTCTCCAAATTTCATTCTACTGTTTTCCTCTATTTCTTTGCATTGATCACTGAAGAAGTCTTTATCTCTCCTTGCTATTCTTTGGAATTCTGCATTCAAATGGGTATACCTTTCCGTTTCTCTTTTGCCTTTCAGTTCTCTTCTTTTCAAAGCTGTTTGTAAGGCCTCCTCAGACGGCCAATTTGCATTTTTGCATTTATTTTTCTTGGGGATGGTCTTGCTCCCTGTCTGCTATACAATGTCATGAAACTCCATCCATAGTTCATCAGGGACTCTGTCTAACAGATCTAATCCCTTGAATCTATTTCTCACTTCCACTGTATAATTGTAAGGAATTTGATTTAGGTCATACCTGAATGGTCTAGTGGTTTTCCCTACTTTCTTCAATTTAAGTCTAAATTTAGCAATAAGGAGTTCATGATCTGAGCCACAGTCAGCTCCCGGTCTTGTTTTTGCTGACTGCATAGAGCTTCTCCATCTTTGGCTGCAAAGAATATAATCAATCTGATTTCAGTGTTGACCATCTGGTGATGTCCATGTATAGCAATTTCTCCTGTTTTGTTGGAATAGGGTATTTGCTATAGCTGGTGTGTTCTCTTGCAAAACTATTAGCCTTTGCCCTGCTTCATTCTGCACTCCAAGGCCAAATTATCTGTTACTCCAGGTGTTTCTTGACTTCCTACTTTTTCATTACAGTCCCCTATAATGAAAAGGATATCTTTTGGGGGTGTTAGTTCTAAAGGGTCTTGTAGGTCTTCATAGAACTGTTCAACTTTAGCTTCTTCAGCATTACTGGTTGGGGCATAGACTTGGATAACCAAAGGAGTACGTCGAGGCTGTATATTGTTACCTGCTTATTTAACTTCTATGTAGAGTACATCATGAGAAATGCTGGGCTGGAAGAAGCACAAGCTGGAATCAAGATTGCCGGCAGAAATAGCAATAACCTCAGATATGCAGAGGACACCACCCTTATGGCAGAAAGTGAAGAGGAGCTAAAGAGCTTGTTGATGAAAGTGAAAGAGGAGAGTGAAAAAGTTTGCTTAAAGCTCAACATTCAGAAAATGAAGATCATGGCATCCGGTTCCATCACTTCATGGGACATAGATGGAGAAACAGTGGAAACAGTGTCAGACTTTATTTTGGGGGACTCCAAAATCACTGCAGATGATGATTGCAGCCATAAAGTTAAAAGATGCTTACTGCTTGGGAGAAAAGTTATGACCAACCTAGATAGCATATTCAAAAGCAGAGACATTACTTTGCCAACTAAGGTCCATCTAGTCAAAGCTATGGTTTTTCCAGTGGTCATGTATGGATGCGAGAGTTGGACTATGAAGGAAGCTGAGTTCCAAAGAATTGATGTTTTTGAACTGTGGTGTTGGAGAAGACTCTTGGGAGTCCCTTGGACTGCAAGAAGATCCAACCAGTCCATTCTGAAGGAGATCAGTCCTGGATTTCTTTGAAAGGAATGATGCTAAAGCTGAAACTCCAGTACTTTGGCCACCTCATGCAAAGAGTTGACTCATTGGAAAAGACTCTGATGCTGGGAGGGATTGGGGGCAGGAGGAGAAGGAGATGACAGAGGATGAGATGGCTGGATGGCATCACTGACTCTATGGATGTGACTTTGAGTGAACTCCGGAGTTGGTGATGGACAGGGAGGCCTGGCATGCTGCGGTTCATGGGGTCACAAAGAGTCAGACAAGACTGAGCAACTGAACTGACTGACTGACTGAACTGATATTGAATGGTGTGCCTTGGAAATCAACAGAGATCATTCTGTCATTTATGAGATTACATCCAAGTACTGCATTTCAGACTCTTTGTTGACTATGATGGCTATACCACTTCTTCTAAGGATGCACCATACTGGAGTGGCAGCTTCGAGGTGCTGGAGCAGCTGTGAGGAGATACTCCACACCCAAGGACAGCGAAACCCCAGCAAATGGTAGGCACTGGAGCGATGGCTGCTCAGTCCTGGAGTAGCTGTGAGGAGATACCCCATGCTCACAGGCAAAGGAGAAGCCCCAGCAAGATGGTAGGAGGGGTGAATTTGTGTTTTTTATCAAACCTTATTCCTGCCAGAGACACTCAAAGGGCCTAAACAAACCTTGTGTGCAGCAGGACCCCGGGACCCCACAGAGACTGAGACAGAACTGTGTTTGAGTGTCTCCTGTGGAGGTACGGGTCAGCAGTGGACTGCCGCAGGGGCAGGGGCTCTGGGTGTGGCAGACTTGGGTATGGCATAAGCCCCCTTGGAGGAGGTGACCATTAACCCCATCATAGAGCTGCCAAACTTAGACAGGACTGGGAAATAGACTCTTATAAGGCATAAAGAGAACCTTGTGAGCACCAGGACCCAGGAGAAAGTAGCAGTGACCCCACAAGAGACTAACGCAGACTTGCCCGGCAGGGTCCAGGGATCTCCAGAGGAGGCGTGGGTCGGTGGTGGCCTGCTGCAGGGTTGGGGAAACTGAGTGTAGCAATGCATGCATGGGATCTTTTGAAGGAGGTTGCCATTATCTCCAGTACTCTTGCCTGGAAAATCCTATGGGCAGAAGGGCCTGGAAGGCTGCAGTCCATGGGGTCGTGAAGACTGACTTCACTTTCACTTTTCACTTTCCTGCATTGGAGAAGAAAATGGCAACCCACTCCAGTGTTCTTGCCTGAAGAATCCCAGGGATGAGGGAGCCTGATGGGCTGCCGTCCATGGGGTCGCACAAGGTTGGACATGACTGAAGTGACTTAGCAGCAACAGCAGCAGCCATTATCTTTGGGCTTTCCTGGTGGCTCAGAGGTTAAAGTGTCTGCCTGCAATGCAGGAAACCTGGGTTCAATCCCTGGGTTGGAAAGATCCTCTGGAGAAGGAAATGGCAACCCACTCCAGTATTCTTGCCTGAAGAATCCCATGGACAGAGGAGCCTGGTGGATTATCTTCATTACGTCCACCATAGTTTGGGCCCAGGTAAATAACAGGGAGGAAACACAGCTCCATCCATCAACAGATATTGGATTAAAGATTTACTGAGCATGGCTCTTGACGTAATCCTTTTCCTATTTGGAAACAGTCTGTTGTTCCATGTCCAGTTGTAACTGTTGCTTCCTGACCTACATATAGGTTTCTCAAAAGGCAGGTCAGGTGGTCTGGTATTTCCATCTCTTTCAGAAGTTTCCACAGTTTATTGTGATCCACACAGTCAAAGGCTTTGGCATAGTCAATAAAGCAAAAATAGATGTTTTTCTGGAACTCTCTTGCTTTTTCGATGATCCAGCAGATGTTGGCAATTTGATCTCTGGTTCCTCTGCCTTTTCTAAAACCAGCTTGAACATCTGGAAGTTCACGGTTCACGTATTGCTGAAGCCTGGCTTGGAGAATTTTGAGCATTACTTTGCTAGCGTGTGAGATGAGTGCAATTGTGCAGTAGTTTGCGCATTCTTTGGCATTGCCTTTCTTTGGGATTGGAATGAAAACTGACCTTTTCCAGTCCTGTGGCCACTGCTGAGTTTTCCAAATTTGCTGGCATATTGAGTGTAGCACTTTCACAGCATCATTATAGTAACTACCAAAAAAGGGATGGAAATCTCTTGCAAAGATATTGCAATAGAAGAAATTGGAAAGATATCAGCCAAGTGACCTCAGCTTGCAGAGCAGGTGGTTTAGAAAGCGACAAGCGGAACAGATCCCAAAGAAATTCCAGAGACATGTCAAGTCAACGGCCATAGAACTGATGTAGCCACTACGGAAACAGCATAGAGGTTGCACCAAAAACTAACAACGAACTACCACACCATCCAGCAATTCCAGTTCTGGGCAAATATCTGAAGAAAATGAAAACACTAATTCTAGAAGACTGTGGAGAGTCCCTTGGATGGCTAGGACACATAGAACTGATGTAGCCACTACGGAAACAGCATAGAGGTTGCACCAAAAACTAACAACGAACTACCACACCATCCAGCAATTCCAGTTCTGGGCAAATATCTGAAGAAAATGAAAACACTAATTCTAGAAGACTGTGGAGAGTCCCTTGGATGGCTAGGACGTCAAAGCAGCCAGTCCTACAGGAAATCGGCCCTGAATATTGTGCCAGTACTTTGGCCACCCGATGTGAAGAACTGACTCACTGGAAAAGACCCTGATGCTGGGAAAGACAGAGAGCAGGAGGAGAAGGGGGCGAGAGGATGAAATGGCTGGATGGTGTCATGGACTCAATGGACAATGAGTTTGAGCAAAGTCTGGGAGATAGTGAAGCACAGGGAAGCCTGGTGTGCTGCAGTCCATGGGGTCACAGAGTCAGACACGGCTGAGCGACTGAACAACAATTTAATAAGATACACACATCTCAATGCTCACAGCAGCGCTGTTTACAATAGCCAAGATACGGAAGCAAATTAAGCATCCATCAACAGATGAATGGACTTTAAGAAGATGTACCCCCCCCACACACACACACGATGGAATACTACTCTGCCGTTAAAAAGAACAAAATTCTGCCATTTACAGCAACATGGATGGGCCTAGAGAATACGCTACTTGGCGAAACAAATCCAACAGAGAAAGACAAATATTGGGTGATATCATTTATACAATAATACAATACAAATGAATGCATATGCAAATCAGGAACAGTCTCACAGACACAGAAAACAACCCTGTGGTTACCAAAGGGAAGAGGGAAAGGAAGAGGGACAAATACGGGGTATGGGATTAACAGATGTCAACTACTACGCACACACAAAAAGAAACAGATACAAGGGTATATTGCAGAGAACAGGGAATAATAGCCATCACCTGGTAATAATTTATAACAGTGTAATCTGCAAACGCTGAATCATCATGTTGCATTCCTAAAACCAGTAGAATCTTGTACATCAACTATACTTCAATTAAAGATATTTGCACACACATACACACACTGCACAGGAGGGGCTCTCACACTGCTGGCAAGAATGCTAGAGCGCACAGCCCCGTTGGGAAGCTCTCTGGCAGCTGCTGGAGAGGTTAAACACACTCCTACCATATGATCCAGCGTTTCCACTCCTAGATCTGTGCCCCAGAGAAACGAGCGCGTACGTCCACACAACTGATCACAGCAGACGTATTCGTCATGGCCCTACACCAAAAGAACCCACAGTTCCTTCAAAGGGAAATACAAAAACGTGCAATCACACCACGGGGTATTACTAGGCAGTGTAAGAGGACCAACCACTGGCACAAGCAGCCACAGGAATTAATTTCAGACACTGTCTACGTGAAGTAAGGCAGACAAAAGCATACGCCAGTAGATTCTCACTATTCGCGCGGCACTTACGCTCCATAAAGTCACCACAAACCCCAAATCGTCCTGTTCTTGTGCAGTCGCTAAGTTGTGTCCAGCTCTTTGCAACCCCATGGACTGTAGCCCCCCAGGCCCCTCAGTCCATGGGATTCCCAGGCAAGAATACTTGGGTATTCTTTTTTGGGGGGGTTGCCATGTCCTTCTCAGGGGATCTTCTCAAACCAGGGATTGAACTCACGTGACCTGCATTGGCAGGTAGATTCTTTGAGCCACTGAGCCACCAGGGAAGCCGAAATTGTGAATAGCAAATCACTGCTCCCAGAGGAAACACAAGGTCAGGTTCCTGTGAGCCTCTGGGCACAGGAAAGTCAGCGTTCTATCTGGGCTTCATACCCACTACTCTGCTTCAGGACTCCAGAGCTCTACCCGGCCAAGCAAGACAGGAAACCATCCAGAGACCCACGCAAGTTCCATGCTGTCCTGCTGAAATCCCCTTCTCGGCAAAATGTGGTCACGTCTCAGGTTTGCCCTGGGGAACAGGACCTCTCCAGGCTTACAGACTAGCCCACCCGCCACCAGCCACGTCACCCAAGTCCTTGCTCAATAAGCTCACCCTTCTGCTCAGATCGGTGGTCAGGGTCTGACGGACATCAGCATGGGGCATCACAGCTACCACCGGGCACAAGCAACAGAGAAAAACTGTGTCCGCAGCATCTGCTGCATATCAGCCTGCTGGCATCGTACCCAAAACACTTCCATTTTTCACTCTGATGGCATAACATGATAAATACATGCCATGATTCATTCGTTCAACAAATACTTTACGCGTAACTTCTATAGACCAGGCCCGGGGTTTTGTATTTTAAATCTTGTCACTAAATCGATGTTTGGTTTGATTTCCTCAATGTCCTGTTTATTTTTTAAAAATTATACATTTATTTATTTGGCTGCTTGAGTCTTAGTTGCAGCACTTGGGATCTTTCCTTATGGAATGAGGGCTCTGTTGCCCCAAGGCGTGTAGAATCTCAGCTTCTAGACCAGGGGAGACGGGTTCTCAACCACTGGACCACCTGGGAAGTCCTTTCCATATTTCTTAAGAGCTGGTTTATCATAAAGCTCTGATTTTGTTTCCCAAAAGAAAGCAGTTCTGAGTTCATGTGCGCGGCTGATGATACCAAGCACTTTTAGGGGGACAAGGGCATTTCACCGTCACCTCTGCTGGGACGCGATCTCACAGAGGGACGTGGCGAGTCAACCAGGAGAAGTGCCTGTCATCACCACCCACTGGCCTGCCGCCCGGGGTGTGTCTGTTGTTTATCACACTCTCCCCACTCCAGCTTCTGTGCTCTGTGGCTGGGCTCTCTGCAGCCCAGCGAGGGACCTACTTCCATCCAACTGATGCCCATACGCCCCCCATCTAGTGGCTGGGTCCTGCCTCCAACACACCGTCACCCCTAGAGCCAGGCGTTTCCTCCCAACCAACAGCCCTGAACCCAAAACCAGCTCTGGAGGCTTGGAGCACAGAAGAGGATTCAGAATTTATAAGGAGCCCAGGCCCTCCAGTTCCCATCAGCGAAGTGGAGCATGGCGTCCGAGCTGGCACAGAAGGGCCGCATCTTGCTGCCAGCATGTTCCACGAGACTGTAGCTGTCAGCAAACACGCTGGGGCCCAGCCCTGAAATCCGCCTCTCTCTACATTCACTACCTGACTGCACCAGCAGGAAGCAATGGAAACCAAGGACAGGGAGAGGGGGACAGAACAGGAGATGCTCTGGCAGATGGGAAACCTGACCTCCTCCCTGGGGCCAGCCCTGCCTGTCCTGAGAGCAAACACGGCCATGACTTGGCTCCACTCTGCTGAAAGGAAACCATAAACTCAGCTCACCGAGAGGTTCAGCAGAACAGGGAAGCCGCTGTCAGGCTCCCAGGCAGTACAAGGCCGATCTGCTACCGTCTTCTGAAGCTGGGGTGACTGTCACATACAGCCAGGCTCAGGGCTGCCGAGATGGGTGCCCCCTGGCTCAGGGCTGCATTATCAGATGGGGACCCTGTTTACAAGGTCCTGAAAGACCTGAGTCACTAGACCTCCCAGGACCAGCTACAGAACTCAGGTCCCCTCCTCATGAATGACAGCATTGCAGAAGGCTTCCAGAACCTTCTATATGTTACAAAGACATGTCGGGGGGGGGGGGGGGGAAGGACTCCTGACTAACTTCCAGTGACCGGGAGTAACCAGACCGCGCTCCCCAGGGACACGAGGAGACGAATCATAGAACAAAACAGATGAGGGGAGAGCTCGGCCAAGTCTAAATTCGTGGCTCTCGAGATGTAAAAATAACCTGGCTCTAAAGTATTCCCTCAGAAACACTCAGGCAGAGAGCCTCCGGCCTTCCAACATGACCCTGAGGTTCTGCGTCCAGCTGGTTTCCCTGGGAGGGGACCGATGAGAAACAAAGCCTGACACAGATATAAGTATTTGCTGGCAGGCACAGCCCTGCAGCTGACACGCCTTGGAAATTTTGGAGGCCTGTTTTGATTTAGGGTAAGGTTTCTCTTCGGTTTGCCAGATGGACTCTGAGCGTAGCTTCATCCGACATTTCGGTTTAAACATCTAGACACACAGCCTGGGGTTGATACTGACGCTGAGACCAAGACACCCTTGCTGCTGGCACACCCCCGTCCTTGCACACAACACTCGGGGGTGTCACAGGGCACTACCGATGGCAAGACCCGCTCACCCTAACCCACACCCTTCAGGGAACAGGCGAAGTCCAGGGCCTGACGGGTTGTGGGCAGTCAAGACTCCTGAGCAGCCCACGAATGTACTGACACCCCTGAGCCTCCAAGCTTGCATCGCCACCTGGCAGGGAGGGGCTGATATGAGCCCCTGGTTCCTGGCCTGAAGACGAGCCGGAGGGCACACCTAGCTGCGAGAGGCGGATGCGCCCCTCGAGCCACCCCAGGCATCCTGCCGCCGTGGCCTGCCTTCCTCATCACTCCACCTGCAAAGGGGGAGACCTCAGGCCTGACCTGCCCGTGGCCACAATGCCCTCTGAGGTCCCTCCGTCAGAAAGCCACTGAGCTCCCGGGAGCCGAGGGCCAGTGCAGCATGCAGGTCAGGACCCCGGGCTTAGCAAAGCTCCTCAATAGGTGTCTTGGGCAGGCGAGTTCACTTCCGTGTGCCTCAGCTTCCCCGTCCATAAAACGGGGCCATAAGAAGCGGAGGCACACAGGACAGGCTCGCTGGAAGGATTAAACATGTTAATGCGAGTGAGATGATCAGCGAAGTGCCTGACACAGAGCAACTCGGTAAACTTTAGCAAAACTACCTCAGAGCCACAACCCAGGTAAACATCCTTTCCTTCTCCCCCTCCATACCCTAAGTGAAGCCCCTCCGTTCCTGCAACAGACATCTACCCTGACATCCAACCCACGAGGGGCCTGAAGGGCCGGGCCCCGAGGCCACTGTTCCCGCCCCGTGCTAAGCCTGAGACCTAGAAACGCTGAGACCCAGACACACAAGAGCCCTTCCAAGTGTCCTGGGACGTGCCCGCAAAAGCAAGTTCACTGAGTCCCATGGCTAGGCCCCCTGCTGCCACCCACGCTAGCGACCCCAAGTTTAATGAGAATGAGAGGGCCTCCCTGGTGGCTCAGTGGTAAAGAATCCGCCTGCCAATGCAAGAGACATGGGTTCGATCCCTGATCCAGGAGGATCCCACATGCCGTGGAGCAACCAAGCCCGTGCACCACATCTTCTGAGCCTCTGCTCTAGAGCCTGGGAGCCTCAACTACTGAGCCCACTCGCTGCAACTGAAGACCGTGCGCCCTGCAGCCCGTGTTCCACGCCAGGAGACGCCAGCGCGATGAGGGGCCCATGCTCCGAAACTAGAGGGTGGCCCCGCTGGCTGCAGCTAGGGAAAAGCCCACGCCGCAGTGAAGACCCAGCGGGCCAAAAATAAATAAAACCAGAATTAGACCGAGAGCCTCAAGGGCCCCGGGGTGGGCGAGCCCTGTAACGCCACTCTCCCCACATGTGGCTGCCTCCTAAAGGACATCTTCAAGTCCTTCCTCACCTCCCTTCCACCAGACACACCCTGCAGAGCAAACTGGCCTCTAGCTCAGTAAACGCTTCTGCATCTGGTCAAAGGGCCAAGAGCCATGACCCACCCGGCGTCACAGGAGCTCCGGCCACTACTGGGAATGAGAAACTTTCTGCAGAAAACCTGAGCCCTATTATTCCGAGGACAGAAGGCAAGTCAGGGGGCTGTGGCTCTTGTTCTAGTTGAATGTATTTTCTGGCATGCCTGGAGTAAAAAATGATTGCTGCTTACAGCTGAAACTGCAACCGTCATGAAACAAAACAAGCTGTTTTTCAATTCTGTAGAGGCCTGGAAGGGGGGCGAGGGGCTTGGCGGGCCAGCCCTCTGCCTTTCCAGACTCTTGCCACTGTGGATGACACTGAGGCCCGGGCCCTTGTTACCCGACCAGCCAAGATCCAGGAATCCAACTGGACCCACGGCTACAGGACTTGGGGTCAGGAAGGGCCCTCAGAGGTGCCCCGGGGCTCAGTACAGGAAGAGCAGGTGGCTCCACGTCACACCTAGGGCAGCTGGCAGCCTGGGACCCAGAACAGCTGGTTGCCTCACCCCCAGATGCCCACACAGTTCCTCCTCCCGAGGGGGAGCCGAAGTCATAAGGAACCTTAGAAAACCTCTGGCAGGAAGAGCCACACCGGGTCAATTTGATGCTCTGGGTTATGAGTCAAAAGAGCAGGAGAATAAGATGGAAAAAACAAGACATGCTTTCCTGGTCACACAGGAATACAGCAGAAACACTTCCCGGGGGGAGGACCTCCATGAGGCAGCCGCCGTGGGAAACCGCTGTCGGGACAGACCAGGGCTGCAGCCGCAGAGCCGCTCCCCACGCTTCCGCGAGGGAGTCACTGGGGTCGCGCCACGCTGGCCGGAGGCGTGGGCCGGGGAACGGCGAGAGCAGAAGTCCTGGTGAGAAGGAACTCTGTGAGTTCAGGACCAGCCGTGAAGTCGGTGCAACAGGAGCTGGTCACCGTGCTGGGGCTGCAGGGGACGCCCTGAGCTCGGGCCTGAGGCCGGGGTGACAGAACAGTGGCTGTCACTCCAAGTGCGAGGACTTGAGTCTGACCCTGCAGCATCCTTCCAAGCCCAGAGCTAGGAGCACGGCGGGGACCGGCCATGTGTACCTTGCTGACAAGTGAACTCAGTGTACAGATGACTCACTTGAATGAACTTGGGGCTGTTCATAAATCCCTCCACCCCAAAATCTCAGAAGAGAAATCCTAGAGAGAGAGGCAGGGGTAGGAACAGGGCTAAGGCGTATGATGAACCGTCCATCCATCTGAACCGCAACACAGAGGACCCAAACAGTATCGGAGCCCTGACCGCTGGCCACGAGGGAGCAGCCGCGGTTTCAGAGCGAGCTGGATGGTCCCGCTGACGGCACTCACTCCTCACTGTCGGAGCCTTGGCTGCCCCCCGATCAGCCCTGTGCTCTCCTTCCATCCCCAACCTGCCGTGATAGGCTTTGTAAATCATCTCAAGGTTGTAGGGAGCTTCCCAGGTGACACTAGTGGTAAAGAACCTGCCTGCCAACGCAGGAGATGAAAGAGACTCGGGTTCAGTCCCCGGGTTGGGAAGATCCCCTGGAGGAGGACACAGCAACCCACTCCAGTACTCTCATCTGGAGAATCTCATGGACAGAGGAGCCTGGTGGACTACACTCCATAGGGTTGCAAAGAGTCGGACACAAGTGAAGCAACTTAGCACGCATGTGCAGATTTTAGAAGTTACTTTAAACCACAAGATTGCTCAGAACCTCATATTTGCAGTCAGAAGCCACAATTACGCTTGGAGAGGTGATCACTGCGGGGGGCACCTGGGAGGGGCCTCTTGGGCGCTGGCCCTGTTCTGTGCTTTGATCTGAGCTCTAGGCGGGTTCACCTTGTGAGCATCTGTAATATGTGTGTTTTGTTCTTGCTGATGCTGTTATTTAGTTGCTCAGTCGTGTCTGACTCTTTGCAACCCCATGGATTATAGCCCGCCAGGCTCCTCTCTGTCCCTGGGATTATTCAGGTGAGAACACTGGAGTGGGTTGTCATGCCCTCCTCCAGGGGATCTTTCTGACCCAGGGACCGAACCACATCTCCTACGTCTCTTGCGTTGGCAGGTGGATCCTTTATCACTGAGCCACCTGGGAAGCCAAGATGTATATACTATACATTAATTTTTTTTTTAAGTGTAAAACACATACACTCCTGGTTTTGAGGGGAAGATTACCTGGCATACAAAAAAAAAAAGCCAGGCTCCTCTCTGTCCCTGGGATTATTCAGGTGAGAACACTGGAGTGGGTTGTCATGCCCTCCTCCAGGGGATCTTTCTGACCCAGGGACCGAACCACATCTCCTACGTCTCTTGCGTTGGCAGGTGGATCCTTTATCACTGAGCCACCTGGGAAGCCAAGATGTATATACTATACATTAATTTTTTTTTTAAGTGTAAAACACATACACTCCTGGTTTTGAGGGGAAGATTACCTGGCATACAAAAAAAAAAATCCACGTATGCTATGCAATTTTTAAACGGCTAGGAGTCCCCAAGTCTTAGGGTGTGTACCTGCTGGGCTAGACAGGCAGAATTAGATTCTTGAGTGTCATTTACAAAAGTTACCAAAGGATCAGAAATTTACTGCCATGGCTCCGGAAGCCTGGATCCAGCAGGTCCAAATCACCATACCATATTTCCTAAAGGAATGTGGGCAGAAGTTTCTACACTTGGTCATGCCAGCTACTCAGACAGGCCTGATGGTTAACGATCTTCTGTCCTCTTCTGCTACTTCAGCGTTTGGTTTGGGTTTACTGCAATGCCTGATGTCTGGGCAGGGGGGGACTGTGGCCTCTGGGGTGCACAGAGGCCACTTCCTGAAACCTGGAGGGGCCCCCTTCTACAGGATTGTTGGCCCATGCTGTTTTCTTTTATATGACAAATGCTCCGAAAAACCACTCTCAATTGTTCGTTCAAGGCTGGACTTAAACCCCATATCTCAAGCAACTGTTGCTAATAAAGTCAGAAAAATAAGCTCAAGTCATGTCCAACTCTTTGCGACCCCGTGGACTCTAGCCCACCAGACTCCTCTGTCTATGGAATTCTCCAAGCAGGAATACTGGAGTGGGTTGCCACTTCCTTCTCCAGGGGATCTTCCCAACCCAGAGATAGAACCCACATCTCCTGCATTGGGAGGAAGGTTCTCTACCAGCTGAGCCACCAGGGAAGCCTGGAAGTCAGATGAGACTTGAAAAGGTCATTAAGACAACTTGTAGCTCAATGTTGAAGAGACGGTCAGATGGGAGGGCGCAGGAGGACATGTATGGGGTCCTTGTCTGGACTGCTTGCTTCACCTCCTGAGCTGCTAGTAAACAAAATCGGGTGTGGCAGGCCCCCTGGCCCCTGGCAGGGCTGGGCCAGCCCCGGAAGGAGTCCCAGGCCAAGGCAGGTCTGCTGTTAACAGGTTTCCGAGCTCACACACTGCTGCAGGAATGTCCACCCAAGACAGGAAAGCTGAAGACGCACCAGGCGTGCAGGTGGGCGAGTGTCCATCCGTCCACTCGCTGGGTGACAGACACCCTGGAAGCAGCTTCTTCTTGCCTCGCCACCCTGCTCGCTGGCACCTAACAGTGTGGCTCTCATGGCTGGCACCAGCAGTGCCCGGTCCCCCACAGCGAGGTGGAGGTGGGGGGAAGACCTGGGCGGGTGGCTGCAGGTCCAGAGTCCTGACCCTGGCAAGGGCGGGGAGCCCACGGAGGCCTCCGCAGCAGCTGGGCGGAGACTGAATCCGGCGGGGCTCGCAGAGAACACCACCTGAGCCCAGGAACGCCGCCCAGTTCTCCATTTGGGAAGTCGGGGCCCCAGCTGGCCCAGTAGCTGGGGCTCTGACCACGGTGTGACCCTGAACACTTCACAGCCTGGGTTCCTCAACTGAAAGCAGAGGAGAATGGAGTCTGGCTGTGAAGGTTAAATACAGGCGCTCAACAGACATTACAAGATTAAAACCATGGCCAAGGTCACCGAGGGCAGGGTCTTATCTGCCCTGGACAGGGGATGTGGCGGGGCGCCCAGATGACCTGTCACTGAAGGAGCCTGGCGTGGTGGCTGGGGGTGCCGGGGGGCGGCCCTCAGCTGTCAGCCCCTTTGGGCATGGCCCCAGCTACACAGAGGCACCTTGCCAGTCATGCCCACCCGGAGAGGTCCAAGGAGGGGGTGTGTGAAGGCCAGGAGCCCCCTGGGGTCAGCCCAGGCTGGTCAGGCCCACAGCACAGCCGGGGCGTCCCCCTTGCCCACTCCTGCGTCACCCTGCTCTCCACATACACGGTCCCAGCAGTGTCCTCTAGGCCGCCCCCTGCCCACGAGACTCTGCCTTGGAGTCAGCTTCCCCAGTCACCCCGCCGGGGACGGGTGCTTCATCTGTGTCCTTTTTCCATAGAAGGGGAGGAGAGGCCCAGTGTGCGGAGGACAGATGGCCACTGAGGAGGAAAAGGTGGGAGAGAGTAAACAAAAGGCGCGAGGGCCTCTCCACATGCTCTGCAGCGAACCCCTGACGTGAAAACAACCCACAGCGGTATCTTCCTAGCGCGAGGCCCAGGACCAGGAACCCGACGGCGTCCTCTCAGCAGCATCAGCTCCCCTTGAGGGAGAAACACGCAAAACGGCTGCAGAGGAACACGGCAGAAGGACCTGGGGCAGCAACACCTTCCCAGAAGCAAAGTGTCCCAAACCCACGAGACCGGGCCATGGAAAGTGCCAGAAGGGTCCTCAGGGATGAGCTGATCAATAATCAGGCACTGAGGTGTCTTCAGACCCAAGGGTCCCCGAAGGTGATCTTGGGGATGCACAAAGTCTTCCCACAAGGTCATGTCCAGGAAGGGGTCCAGGTAACCAGCCCAAACATCAACTCCGCTTTCCTTCTAGCTAGAATTACATTCGGAGAAGGCAATGGCACCCCACTCCAGTACTCTTGCCTGGAAAATCCCATGGATGGAGGAGCCTGGTAGGCTGCAGTCTATGGGGTCACTAAGAGTCAGACACGACTGAGCAACTTCACTTTCACTGTTTACTTTCATGCATTGGAGAAGGAAATGGCAACCCACTCCAGTGTTCTTGCCTGGAGAATCCCAGGGCCGGGGGAGCCTGGTGTCTATGGGGTCACACAGAGTCGGACATGACTGAAGCGACTTAGCAGCAGAAGCAGCAGCAGAATTACATTGACTCTAACGGGGACCACTGCATTCCCCTGATTCTCTCTGGCAAGAACCCTGTATCAACAGATAATCTTTCTGTTGTTCAGTCGCTAAGTTGTGTCTGACTCCTTGCGACCCCATGGACCGCAGCACACCAGGCGCCCTGTCCTTTACTCTCTCCCAGAGTTTGCTCTAACTCATGTTATTTAGAAGTAAAATTTCATCTTTATTTAGTGGACAGACAGAAATCTTTCAGACAACACCAGATCTAGAGATAGGAAGGGCATCTGCTGACGTGAGCCCCTCAACAGGCCAAGCTCCTCGTGCTATGGAGAAGGGGAGAGGCCTAGAAGGGATAGGCCGTGATCGAGGTCCCACAGCAGGGCTGGGCCACGCCCTGACGGCCAGGTGCTGGCAGGAGGCATGTCCTCCTTGGCCACGTGGCCGGTTCCATTAGAGCAACTGGAAGCTCAGCTACCAGAGGTCTCCTACGTGATGGGCACTGGGGTCCCCCCATGAGCTCAGCAGAGGGCGGCTAGACAACACTTAAAGGGCACAGATGCAGTCCAGCCCCCCGGGAGTTTGTCCCAGGCTAGGCTTGCAACTTGCAGTTGGCCTGAAGTCCACATGAGGCTGCTTACGGGACCAGAGCACGTGCAGAGGGTGACACTGAGTCAACGCAACACGTGCTGACGTGGAACAGCTGCCAAGACACGCCGTTCGGAGGGAGAGGCAGAGAGCAGGTGGACAGCAGGCCTGGCTGCGACCCACACGCACGACTCACACCAGGATGCTCGGCTAAAACGGGTGGGACGGAGACTAACGCTTCACTCCATCTGCTTTTTCTGTCTTTGGAGTTTGCTACATGTGACTGTAATGCTTAGTGAAAAGATAATTTAGATATGACTCCCTCCATATTTCATATAGCGGTAGAACAGGGAAAGCCAGAGGGCTAGAACCCAGATTGGTCACTGCCAGGAGCTGGGAGAGAGGAGGGATTGAGAAGCAACTGAGTTATGGGTGTGGGTTTCCTCTGGGGGTGATGAACAAATGCTTTGGAACTAGACAGGGGTGGTGCTGGCACAACATGACGGAAGCGCTAAACGCCACTGCCTGCTTTTTAAATTAATTAAAGAGATCGATTTTATACTATAGGAAGGTCTTCTTGATTAAAGGAAAAAAAAATAAAAGTAAATAAATAAAGCAGGCTTTCACGGCTGTGCTTCGGAGGCAGCTGGGCAATGCTGGTTAGAAGAGTGGGAAGCGGGGCTTCTCCGGTGGTCCAGTGGTTAAGAATTCGGCTTACAACACAGGGCACGCAGGTTCGATCCCTGGTGGGGGAACTAAGATCCACGTGCCACAGAACAGCTAAGCCCTTGGCTGCAACTGCTGAAGCCTGTGAGCTCTGTGGTCCTCGAGCCACAATGGAAGACCCCCCCCCCCACGACGCAACAAAGATTCCTGGTGCTGTAACTGAGGCCTGATGCAGCCAAATAAATAAATTAAATATATTTAAAAGAAGAAAGAAAACAAATTTCTTTTTTAAAAAGTATGTGAAAATAGCACATTAAAATAAATAAATAAGTAATAATAAAGAGGAATGGGCAGGGAGGCCCAACTGTGGGGCTCAGACCTCTCCTATACCCAGTAAGCCCTGTGAGACGTGGGATCGGTCATCTAACCTCTCTGAGCCTCAAGTTTCCAGGCTGGTGAAATGGGCTTCCTTCCTAAGCTCACAGGAATAAAGTAAATAGGCCCCGAGGGCCTCTGCTCCTGCTATCTGCCCTGCTGAGCATGCCCTTTCCCAGAGCAGACTCGAGGGTCACCCCCTTGCCTCCTTCAAGCCTAGCTCCAAAGCCACCTTCTTGTTGGGATTTCCCCTCATCACTGGCTTGAAAACCAGAAACCTCTCTGGTTCGACTCCCTGCCCTGAGGCTCCATCCTCTCCACTTCCTGTTTCTCTCCCTCAAACCTGCTTATTTATTTTGTTCATCTCCTGCCTCCCTCTCCTGCACCACCTGCTCTGGAGAAATAGCGATTTCTGTCTGCCTCGTTCATTACGTACCTCAAGGCAGGTGCTCAGTAAATGCGGGATGGATGAATGGATAGCATTAGCTAATAGTTCTGCTATGATCTGGTGTGCCAACTTGCCTCCCTCCCCAAATAAAACTGCTGTTTGTTGTTTAATGATCTTGAAATTAAAAATCCAAGACAAATACTATACTTCACATATATGTGTAATCTAAAAAAAACCCAACACACACAAACAGACACAAAAAACATAAACAGAGGTAGAGATACAGAGAACAAACAGGTGGTTGCCTGAGGGGAGGGAGGGTGGGAAGGAAAGAAATAGCTTGAAGGAGGGTAACAGGTACAAAGTTTCAGTTGCAAAATAAACCAGTCATGGATATGAAATGTACAGTGTGGGGAATATAGTCAATAACAATGTAATATCTTCATATGGTGACATAGTGTAACCAGACTGACTTGTGAAGGTCAGAAATGTACAGAAATACTAAATCATTACATTGCACAAGAGGAATTAACAGTGCTGTAGGTCAGTTACACTTCAAATTCACAGAAGAGATCGACTTGCGGCTACCATCAGGGAAGGTGTGTGCTCCTTCCGGCTTCCCCGGTGGTTTAGAGGGTGAATGAATGAATGTAGGAATCCACCTGCAGCGAGGAAGACCTGGACTTGATCCCTGGGTTTGATCTGGGGTTGGAAAGATCCCCTGGACAAGGGAACACCCACCCACTCCAGTATTCTGGCCTGGAGGATCCCATGGACAGAGAAGCCTGGCAGGCTACAGTCCATGGGATTGCAAAGAGTCGGACACGACTGAACGACTTTCACTTCACTTCAGCGGTAGGTGGAAGGGGAGACGGGGAATGGGACAAGAAAGCAGTCAAAGGCATAAACTTCCTAAGGATATAATGTACAACACGATAAATATACCTAACATTGCTATATGTTGCATATGAAAGTTAACAGAGGAAATCTGGCATTCTCATCACAACAAAAAAGTGATTTTTTGAGAAGAGATGAGATGTTGGATGTTCACTAACCTTATTGTTATCACCACTTTATGATGCAAGTAAATCAAATCATTACAGAAATCAAGTCATTATGCTGAGGCTGTCCTGCTGGGTCAGTGGTAAAGAATCCTCTTTCCAACACAGGGAACAAGGGTTCACTCCCTGGTCGGGAAAGACCCCGCATGCCATGGGGGGGCGGGTACAACTGAGCCCATGCGTCACAACTGCTGAGCCCACGCCCCACAACTGCTGAGCCCACGCCCTAGAGCCTGTGCTCCTCAACAAGAGTTGCCCCAGCTCACCGCACCTAGACAGAACGCCCAGAAGCAGCAACGAACACCCAGCGCTGCTAAAAATAAATAAATAAATAAATTTGCTTTAAAATTAAAAACCTTTTAAAAAGCAAAAACTTAGAAATCTTTAAAAGAAAAACTACTACGCTGTGCATCTTATACAATACTGTGTGTCAATTACATCTCAATAAAACTGGGAAAAAAAAATATAACAGTTTAAACTAAAAAAAAAATCACAGTGTTTCCAGAGAAAAGTATTATTCCCAAGGAGGGGGATTTGCAAAGGAGAAGAGATGGTTCGCAGTGAGAGAGTGTTCAGAGTGAGAGGCCATTGCATGCTCTAAAGCATAAACGGCAAGTAAACAGCCACCCTGACCTCCGACTGCCCAGGGTGGTGTGAGCGCTGCTCCTGCGAGGCTCTCATGAGAAGCAAGAACACAGTGCCCGTGCCTCAGACACGTCCCTCCAACCCCTCGGGACAGAATCATTCATTCACGCAGGATGGGGCAGACAGACAGCAGCAAGCCGGTCACCCTCTCTGTGCAGGGCCTTCCCTGCCCCCCGCCAAAAGCCTTCATATGGGGAAACAGTGACCTCAATTACGCACAGTTCAAAAATGAAAAACTAAAATAAAATATTGATACCACGCATAAAATAAAATAAGAAACTACTGTACAGCTCAGAGAACTCAACTCCATGCTGTGCGGCGATCTGAACGGGAAGGCGATCCAAGAGGCATGCATGCAGCTGATTCTCTTGGCGGAACAGCAGATGCTAACACATCGAAAAGCAACGATACTCCAGTCACAAGTAATTTAAACAAATAAATAAAACTCAGGCTCTCTAACAATAGGCTGTCTTTCTAGTTAGCGCTTCTGTGAGATGGCTACATCGTTACTCAACAGGATGCTTTCTCTGCTTTTCTGCTGCCTCCAAATTCTGCGCGGAGGCAAAAATAAAAGCTGAAGCCAGCAGTCTCCAAGAGTTTGTGGCTTTAAAAAGAGAATAAAACAAAACCTGCAAGAGGGAGTAAAACCAACAAGGAGCATCTTCCATTCTCTTAGGCGGCACGACTGTGGGTGTAACCTGGCTGCTGGCTAGTAGTCCGGGAAGGGGTGCTGAGTTGGAAGGTGCCTAATGCACCGGTCTCCAGTTTCCCAGAACGTCAGGATGGGGGCTGGCTTGTGAAAAATGCCAATTGCTGGGCCCCACGCCAGAGTTTCTGATGCAGTAGGTTTGGGGTGGGGCCTAAGAATTTGCATTTTTAACTAGTTCCCAGGCAAAAGGACGCTGCAGGTTCAGACTACACTTTTGAGAACGACTGCTCCAGAACAAAGCCTTCCAGGTCAGAGTTTCACCTCCCTCCGCTGAACACAGAACGTGCAGGCAGACGCTCGTGTACACAAGGAGCCGCAGAGAGCCTGCACCCAACCACTGGTCCTCTAATTGCCAGGCTCCCCTGGCACAGCCAACAACTGACGGAACGAACTCTCGGGGTACATGGGCCTTCTAAGAAGCCCATTCAGGTGCCGCCTGAGCCAGTCACTGCAACAGGTTCTAAGCCACTCCCGAAACCCTTGAAATCCAAAGTCACAGATTTCCCTTTTTGCAGGGAGCAGTCACGAGCAATCCTGCCCTTCACATATGGGTAACCACCAGGGGCAAGATCCGCTTTCTGCCTAGTGATGATCTCAAGCCTCTTTTCAAGTTTCAGAAGAAGCAGCTGAAAGAGGAAATTTAAAAAAAAAGGCCCACTCAAGGAGCATGACAGCACCCTTGGTGGGGGAAGGGGGGGCGCTTCCCCCTTAACACCCAAACGCAAGGACCCAGTCACCCGCTGTGGGCAACCACGCCAGCCTCTCACTACTCACCAAAGTAATCAGCCTTCGGGTGAGCATCCATCTCCCGCTCCAGACGCTGGGTGAGGGCTTCTAACTTCAATTCTGCGGCCGTGGGTCCAAGCTCAGGGCCCGGGATGAGCGTCTGGCAGGGTAGCCTCACTCTGGGGGAACTCGGCGTCTCTTGGAGCACAGGCCCCAGACTGCCATCAGAGGGCCAACCAGAGGCACCTTCTTTACAAGATAACTCAGGCAGGGTGGACATCACTGGATGGACAAGGCTGTTGGGGCTGAGCTTGGGAGTAACGCCAGGATCTGTACAGCCAGGCTTGGGACCCAGCCCAGGGATGGCACCCGCCTGCATATGGTCCATGCTGGCTGGCGAGGATGAAGGGGCAGAGCTGGAAAGGAAAGATTTGGGCCCATCTTGGAACCAGGGTTGAGGGTCCACAGTGGGTTTGGGCATCGTGCCTGAAACCTCACTCCCTACAACTGAGTTTGTTCTGGGAAGAGACTCTTGACTGGGCCGGTTCAGGGCCAGAGGCGCTGAGAAAGAAGGGCTCCTGGGCTGAGCAGACTTCGGGAGGACCCCATTTTCTGAGCCAGGGGAAGGGAGGCCAGGGCTCACTCGCTGGGAGGAGGCGGTGGTCCAGACCCCCACGGGCTTCTCGCTGTTGCTCCTCCAAGCCCACCATCCTGGCCACTCTGCAAAGACCTGCCGGGGCCTGCGGAGAACTGCTGGTGGTACAGGTGAGGATCCCTGGAGGGCTTAGACAGCAGTGGGTCGCTCCCTGAGGTCCCAGACCACCCACTTCCTACACCCAGCCTGATGCCAGGGGACACGCCCGGGTCGTCGGCCCACTTGGGGCCTGCCAAGGACAGGTTGTCATAATAGTCTCCGTGGGTGAGGCAGGAGGGATCCTCACAGGGGCCCGGCCGATGGAAAGCAGACATCTCAGAATTCACCATGCTCTCCTTGGACCCACAGTCTTGGCTGACTTGCCTCGAACCCCGGATGTACATCTTGGCCCTCTGCTCCTGGGGTGGGTACGAGGGCTGCCCAGGCGCCACGCTGGTGGTCGTCCCAGGGGCCATGGTTGAGGCGGCGAGAGGGGGCTTGGCAGCACCGTCCGTGGCCAGCTTGTTGCCCCCACCAGCTTCCCGGTGGGCCAGTGGGCCCACGCGTCCCCCACCGTTAACAGGACCCCGGCTCGCCCTGGGCAGGGTCTCCTCCTGTAGGAGCTGCTGCTGCTGCTGCAGGTGGATTTTGGCCATCTTGGTAGCAAACACCTTGCGTGTTTCCTCAAACTCTGGGTTGTTGCCTGCAACCTTGTCCACTCGGAAGAGTCCATCTTTGGAGGCCTCGTACATGTTCAGGTCCTCAATGAACTTACTGGCCTCCAGGCCTAAGTCGTCGTACTTATCCATGTTGCTGACCTGGCCTAGCCTAGTTGAGTGCGTGGAGGTGGGGCGGTGGGGGTCCTGGCAGAGAGCGGACACTCAAGTCCAGCCCAGGACAGGTACAGCCTTCCACCTGCCCACCGTGAGAGTCATGACCCAGGGCCTTCGAGTCCAGCGGATGCTGAGGCCTCTGAGTCACTTGGGCCAAATTTGCTTCCAATTCCCTTTCCCCTCGGAGGTGTCCGCGTGGGGGCGGCTGGCGGCGCTTGGCTGTCCGAGCTGGCTGTGAGTTCTTTTCCGGTTTCAAATCATAAAACGTAAAAGAAATACGGAAGAAAAAAAAATCGCATCCTCCTTAAGCAACCAAACTCAAGACACCTACAAGAAGGCAGCAGCCGCTGGACAGGAGGGAAAGTTGCTCGGAGCAGAGAGCGGAGGGCCCAGGACCGGCCGGGCCGGAGCGAAGGCGCGGCGCCGGGAGGCGCGAGCACGTACCGGGCGCTCGGTCCTCCGCGGCTTCCCCTGGTGGCGTGGAGCTGCGATCGTGGCCGGCGCGGGGACGGATCGGGGATCGGGGTCCAGGGCACACGGGCCGGCCGGGCCCCGGCGGGACGTTCACGGCAGCCGGGCGGTTGGTCTATTGTCCGATGGCGGCGGTGGCTGGGCGCGCGCGAGCCGGAGGGCGGCGGGACGCGGAAGTGAGTGCGCCGGACGCCGTCCCCGCCGCTCGGTCGCCGGCCGGGCACGTCGCGGGCCTGCGAGGAGGCGGAGGCGGCGGCCGAGGGGCGGGGGCGCGGGAGAGGGGCGGGGTCGGCGCGCGCGGCGGCGGGCGCCCCGGGGCAGGCCCGAGCCCGACCGCGCTGGGGAACCTGGAGGTGTGGCCCGCGCGCCGCTTCCAACTCTTGAGTGCGGGGCCGCCCCCGGAGAAATCCGGCCGGCTCCTGTCCCTGGGCAGAGCTGGGTGGAGGCCACTCCACGAGGATCGCTGGCAGGCGACCTGGACGGCTTGCGTGGACCGGAGACGTACCGCTTGAACGTTGCGGGAGTCCCGAGGTCGCGCGCTCCTCGTCCCACTGTGCCTCAGTTTCCCGAGTGGAAAGTCAACCCCTTGTGCCGGCTTGGCCCCGGCAGTGCCCTCGCCCCTGCACAAGGTGCAGGATTGGCGACGCACGGAGTCACCTGAGGGCAGGCTCAAGTCCTCTTGGACAGGTAGGGAGACTGAGGCATAGAGGGAGAAGGGTCCAAGATGCCATCATGCCTAGCGAAGCGTGCATGGGTGCCCAGGTCCTCCGAAAGGGGGCTAAAAGGCACGTTGTTGCCCGGAGCCAGCGTCCTAAGACCTTCTGTTCGGCCATAAAATCACATGCCCTGCTGGCTCATTATTCATGGGAAGATTTCTGATCCCCCAAGTAGATCCGCACGACGCTGGGGGTGCCAGGCCTGCTTCCTGGGGACCCTAGCAAGGCTCACCACTCCCTGCACAATCTCCTAGGTGACCCTGGAGAGGTTTCATTTCCCAGAGAGCAGACATTGTGATCCTAAGGCCGATACCAGACAGGTCAGTTCCCTGGTTAAACCCTTCGTGTTTACCAAGGACTTGGACTGAACCGAGCCCACAACGGCCTTCCTGCCCTGGCAGGGTCTGCCTCCTCCCGGCAGGTCTGCCTGGGGAGTCTTCCCTGCCACTAGTTGCAGAAGCTACCATCTCTGCCAAAATAGCCATCTCTAGAACCCTTCTTTTTGGCATTCTCTTTATTTCATCAGTTCTGATCACTATTTATATTTATCTGTTTACATGCGGTTTTTTGGTGGTTGGTTGGTTTTCCACCCCATTAGACCATATGATTATATTTGCAGCCAAAGATGGAGAAGCTCTATACAGTCAGCAAAAACAAGACCAGGAGCTGACAGTGGCTCAGATCATGAACTCATTGCCAAATTTAGACTCAAATTGAAGAAAACAGGGAAAACCACTAGACCATTCAGGTATGACCTAAATCAAATCTCTTATGATTATACAGTGGAAGTGAGAAATAGATTTAAGGGCCTAGATCTGATAGAGTGCCTGATAAACTATGGAATGAGGTTCTTGACATTGTACAGGAGACAGGGATCAAGACCATCCCCATGGAAAAGAAATGCAAAAAAGCAAAATGGCTGTCTGGGGAGGCCTTACAAATAGCTGTGAAAAGAGAGGCAAAAAACAAAGGAGAAAAGGAAAGATATAAGCATCTGAATGCAGAGTTCCAAAGAATAGCAAGAAGAGATTAAAGCCTTCTTCAGCGATCAATGCAAAGAAATAGAGGAAAAGAACAGAATGGGAAAGACTAGAGATCTCTTCAAGAAAATTAGAGATACCAAGGGAACATTTCATGCAAAGATGGGCTCGATAAAGGACAGAAATGGTATGGACCTAACAGAAGCAGAAGATATTAAGAAGAGGTGGCAAGAATACACAGAAGAACTGTACAAAAAAGATCTTCATGACCCGGATAATCACAATGGTGTGATCACTCATCTAGAGTCAGACATCTTGGAAGGTGAAGTCAAGTGGGCCTTAGAAAGCATCACTATGAACAAAGCTAGTGGAGGTGATGGAATTCCAGTTGAGTTATTTCAAATCCTGAAAGATGATGCTGTGAAAGTGCTGC
>SJYC01091080.1:0-18801 GCA_006408675.1 Madoqua kirkii
CCAAATAATCATGATGATGTGATCACTAATCTAGAGCCAGACATCTTGGAATGTGAAGTCAAGTGGGCCTTAGAAAGCATCACTATGAACAAAGCTAGTGGAGGTGATGGAATTCCAGTTGAGGTATTTCAAATCCTAAAAGTTGATGCTGTAAAAGTGCTGCACTCAATATGCCAGCAAATTGGGAAAAATCAGCAGTGGCTACAGGACTGGAAAAGGTCAGTTTTCATTCCAATTCCAAAGAAAGGCAATACCCAAGAATGCTCAAACTACCATACAATTGCACTCATCTCACATGCTAGGAAAGTAATGCTCAAAATTGTCCAAGCCAGGCTTCAGCAATACGTGAACCGTTAACTTCCTGATGTTCAAGCTGGTTTTAGAAAAGGCAGAGGAACCAGAGATCAAATTGCGAACATCTGCTGGATCATGGAAAAAGCAAGAGAGTTCCAGAAAAACATTTATTTCTGCTTTATTGACTATACCAAAGCCTTTGACTATGTGGATCACAATAAACTGTGGAAAATTCTTCAAGAAATGGGAATACCAGACACCTGACCTGCCTCTTGAGAAATCTGCATGCAGGTCTGGAAGCAACAGTTAGAACTGGACATGGAACAATAGACCGATTCCAAATAGGAAAAGGAGTGCGTCAAGGCTGTATATTGTCACCCTGCTTATTTAACTTCTATGCAGAGTACATCATGAGAAACACTGGACTGGAAGAAACACAAGCTGGAATCAAGCTTGCCAGGAGAAATGTCAATAATCTCAGATATGCAGATGATACCACCCTTATGGCAGAAAGTGAAAAGGGACTAAAACGCCTCTTGATGAAAGTGAAAGAGGAGAGTGAAAAAGTTGGCTTAAAGCTCAACATTCAGAAAACGAAGATCATGGCATCCGGTCCCATGTCTTCATGGAAAATAGATGGAGAAACAGTGGAAACAGTGTCAGACTTTATTTTTTTGGTCTCCAAAATCATTGCAGATGGTAACTGCAGCCATGAAATTAAAAGATGCTTACTCCTTGGAAGAAAAGTTAGGACCAACCTAGATAGTATATTCAAAAGCAGAGACATTGCTTTGCCAACAAAGGTCCATCTAGTCAAGGCTATAGTTTTTCCAGTAGTCATGTATGGATGTGAGAGTTGGACTGTGAAGAAAGCTGAACACCAAAGAATTGATGCTTCTGAACTGTGGTGTTGGAGAAGACTCTTGAGAGTCCTTTGGACTGCAAGGAGATCCAACCAGTCATTCTGAAGATCAGCCCTGGGATTTCTTTGGAAGGACTGGTGCTAAAGCTGAAACTCCAGTACTTTGGCCACCTCATGCGAAGAGTTGACTCATTGGAAAAGACACTGATGCTGGGAGGGAATGGAGGCAGGAGGAGAAGGGGATGACAGAGCATGAGATAGCTGGATGGTATCACTGACTTGATGAAGGTGAATGTGAGTGAACTCCGGGAGTTGGTGATGGACAGGGAGGCCTGGAGTGCTGTGGTTCATGGGGTGGCAAAGAGTCGGACACAACTGAGCGACTGAACTGAACCAATCTGAACCCATTCTTGTATTCTGGCCTAGAGAATTACGTGGACTGTATATATATATATATATAGTCCGTGGGATCTAAAGTGACACAACTGAGCGACCTTCACTTTCACGGACTCTCTACTTGTGACACACAGGTTCAGCTGCTCTGTTATATGTGGGATCTTACTTCCCCAACCAGGGATCAAATTGTGTCCTCTGCATTACAAGGCAGATTCTTAACCATTAGGTCACTAAGGAAGTCCCAAGATAAGTTCAAGTCTTAACCTCCAGTGCCTTGAATATGATCTTAGAAAATAGATCTTTGCAGATGTAATCAAGTTAAAATCAGATCATACTGTATTAGAGTGGGTCCTAATCCAATGACTGATGTCCTTATAAGAAGAGGGTAATTTGGACACAGAAATGAGAATGCCATGTGAGGACAGAAGCAGAAATTGGAATCATGCATCTATAGGCCAAGGAATGCTACAAATTGTCCTCAACCACCAGGGGCTTCCTTGGTGGCTCAGAGGTTAAGGCATCTGCCTACAATGTGGGAGACGTGGGTTTAATCCCTGAATCAGGAAGATCCCCTGGAGAAGGAAATGGCAACCCATTCCAGTATTCTTGCCTGGAGAATCCCACAGACGGAGGAGCCTGGTAGGCTGCAGTCCACAGGGTCGCAAAGAGTCGGACACGACTGAGTGCCTTCACTTCATTTGACCAGGAGCTAGGAGCGAGGCATGTAGAAAATCTTTCACTGTGCACTTCAGAGGGAGCACGAACCTATGGACACCTTGACTTTGGCCTTCTAACCTCCAGAACTGTGAGAGGATTTCTATTGGTTGCTGTTGCTGTTGCTGCTGCTGCTAAGTCGCTTCTTCGCGACCCCATGGACTGCAGCCTACCAGGCTCCTTTGTCCATGGGATTTTCCAGGCAAGAGTACTGGAGTGGGTTGCCATTGCCTTCTCCTTCTGTTGGTTAAGGCCAGTCAATCTGTTACATTTTTCACAGTGACCCTAGAATCTAATACAACATGTATTGCTTTATTTTAAAAGTAATCAATATTTAAAAATATTTCTTAGTTTCAATTTGTAGTGGTAATATTGATAACTGTAATCCACATAACTGAAAACTCCCTAGGGCCTTCGTCTTAAATGTATAAAGGAATCCTAAGATGAAAGAGCAGGGAAGGCAATGGCACCCCACCCCAGTACTCTTGCCTGGAAACTCCAATGGACCGAGGAGTCTGGTGGGCTGCAGTCCATGGGGTCGCTAGGAGTTGGACACGATTGAGTGACTTCACTTTCACTTTTCACTTTCATGCATTGGAGAAGGAAATGGCAACCCACTCCAGTATTCTTGCCCGGAGAATCCCAGGGATGGGGGAACCTGGTGGGCTGCCATCTATGGGGTCGCACAGAGTTGGACATGACTGAAGCGACTTAGCAGCAGCAGTAGCAAGATGAAAAAGAGAACCGTTGTCCTGTTTCTTCCCTGCTGCTGCTAAGTGGCTTCAGTCTTCTGACTCTGCAACCGCATAGAAGGCAGCCCACCAGGCTCCCTTGTCCCTGGGATTCTCCAGGCAAGAACACTGGAGTTGGTTTGCCATTTCCTTCTCCAATGCATGAAAGTGAAAAGTAAAAGTGAAGTCGCTCAGTTGTGTCTGACTCTTAGGGAACCCATGGACCGCAGCCCACCAGCCTCCTAACCATACCTATAATATCAGTTACTCTATAAACACTGGGGATTCCATGTCTTTTTTTCCCTTCTGTCCAATTCTTTGCTCTGAGTCTCTGATTTATATATCCTACTGTCTATTTTTTAGACAACAAAAATCTGTATATGGCAGACTAGATTCTAGATGGTTTCCCTGACACTGGTCTTCTTCCAGGGTTCTCTCTTTGAAAGGCTTATGCCTTATACCACTCGCTTATACCTCATTCCAACTCATGACCAATCCATCATCTGAAATCCATCCAGCTCTCTCTGGATCCACCCACTGCTATCATAATCTTAGCTATAATCATTCTTCACCTGGGCCACTTTAATAGCCTTCTAGCTTATCTCTGCAAGGACTGCCAGTCTCCTACAACTAGTTCTTTTCAGTGCCAGAGTGAATTTCTTAAAACACATGAAACCATATATTTAATCTCCACCAACTTCATATCTCCCCCACTTCATCCTCACCTGAGGAAAACCCTTCATGGCTTTCTGTAGCTTTGCATGAATACCAAAACCCTTAACCTAACCTACAGGACAATGCATGGTCTAGTCATAACAGCTCTAAAATATTTTTAGGAGCAGATTCCATTAAACTTAACTCTTTGATCACTTCTTCTATGCTTAGTCACTCCATCGTGTCCAACTCTTTGTGACCCATTGACTGTACCCTGACAGGCTCCTCTGTCCATAGGGATTCTCCAGGCAAGATTACTGGAGCAGACTGCCATTTCCTTAGAGCAGCAGTTAAGTTAGTTTTATTTTTATACTATTTTTTAACTAAAATATTTATGGGGGGGATTGTCAGTTCTTGTCCCTTTTACTTTTACATTGTGAATGTTCTTTAAAGACCTTTTTTTTTTTTGGCTTAGCCACACAGCTTGTGGGATCTTAGTTCTCCAGGCAGGGATGGGACCTATGACCCCTGCAGTGAAAGTGCAGAGTCTTAAACCACTGGACTGCCAGAGAAGTCCCAAATTAGGCCATGTTAATCAAATGTGACATGGGTTTTCTATATTTAGAATAAAACCTCTTGAACATAAGTAATTTTTTAAATAGACTTTTATTGTGAATATAAAATATTTAGAAATGATTTTAAAATTTCAGTTACAGAGTTAATAATTTAATGATCTTTACAAAAGAAAGCACCACATTAAAATTTACATTCATAAGACACAATCTAAAAATGCATATGCTAAAATGATTCAACAGTACTTACAGTTTTATAAATCATGAAATTCAGAAACTTGTTTAAACTACAGATCTAAACCGAGGTCTCAAGCTCAGATGTCTTCTGGGCCAAGTGGGAAACACAAAGTAGTGAAGCAGTCTCATGTAAGAGCCTGGAATCTGGTGGACTATGGCAAATGGGGGGCTGCATACCCAATATAAAGACTTTCTGAATTCAAAACTTTTGGAATTATGCACACTGAATAAGACAACTGTGGGCCAAGCTGGCCTGAACTGACTGTCAGTTTGCAGCTGTGGGCTAAATGAATTTCCAGCAAGTTATGTACCCAATCTTAAAAATGAGATAACATTTCTTTAGGTAGTTGTATGGATATATTCTTAAAACATCTGACTAAGAGAAGAAATTTTTAAAAATATCTTTTTTCACATTTATTTGGGAGAAGTTAGTTATTAAAGTTTATTAAAATAAACTGAATTTTATTCTTTTACAAATAGAAAGTTACATATATTATTATGTACATTATTGCTTATAGGAAATATTTATGTGAAAAATAAAGTACTGGGTTTGCTCAAGCCATTGCTCAGAAAGCATTCAATCACCTCACTAAATACATAAGAAAATACTTGTATTTCAGTTAACCAACAAGTTTATCCTTAAAGAGTATTTTGTTGGAGAACTTTAGAATTTCATACTGTCAGTGAAAAGGTTCTAACCTAAACATGTAAAATTTTACAGCTCAAACCACGTTTGTTCATTATGTAAAGCAGTTTTACAGAATTTACAACATTGTATGCCATTGGTTACTTCACGTTAATCATTTAAAAATAGTTTTTAGAGATTAAGGTGATGGAGGCATTATAAGGACAAATAAAATCTCCTTTAAAAAGGCTGCAAAAGCACCTTATAATTCAAATATCCTTACTATAGTAGGACTACTTATAGTAAAGTAACCCACAGACAACACATACTTCAAACGAATGCAACTCAAATACATTTATTCCAAATCCAAAATATTTTCTACTTTTAAAGAACATTTTAGCTCTTGGCTTCAGAAATTTAACATAAAAAGAAAGCACCAAGTGTAACCATATAATACTTCTTTTTAAAAAGGTTAAAAAGTTACTAGTTATTATCTTTTCTATAAAATAAAGTTTATATGGGACAAATAAATTTTATAAGTGGCCATTAATTTCTGAAATTAAAAAGTCAAAGCTGTATCTGGCTTAAAGTTAGATGTTTAAGCAAACTCTGAGTATGGATACAAGAAAATGTTAAGAAATTGTTATCAATTAATGCAATAGGTCTGTGTTCATTTTCATTTTCCATGAATTGAAACTTTTCAAGTAGGGGAAACATGTTTGGCAATTTTTTTTCTAACCTAATATTTGGCAAAGTTTTAAAGTCTTATGCATCTTATCTTCATTCTCACATTCAGTTATTAAAAGCACTTAAATACAAAGCAATCAGGATTTCTTAGAATTCATAGTTAACATTAACACTGATTTTATACAGAATTATCCATGGCAGAAAATTAATATTGAAAACAGGATTATAAATTCACTATGGATCCATAGACGAAACATGTTTCTCAAACCAAGTCAATAATAGAAATACCATGTAAGGAAATATATACAACACAGGCTGACATATTACAAATGAAGTTTGATTTAGCAGTTCTTTAAAAACCAAAAGGGTTTCTATGAATACCTTTATTTTAAGTTAATAAATTATTTATAATAAAAATGTAAAGTTTTCATAAATAACAACAGATTAGATATTGATTTTTATGGGACTCCCACAAAACTAACAAAATATTCAACATTATTTCATCCAAATGTTGGTTTACAATTATTCAAATGTATTTAAAGATAATAGTTGACTGATTTGTAATACTGAATTCCAGGCTCAATTGACAGCAGGTAGAGTATATAGTGCTGTCTGCTTGTTCTTCACATCATCAAACGATGAAGCTCCTTTTTTGAGAAACATGATGGCTCCACTGGCTACATAGAGCGATCCCATTAGTTAGCGTATTTATGGAGGAAGCGTTCAAATGCATCATAGATGGCCCGCCTAAAATTAAACATGAAACAAAAACTACAAGTAACTGGCAAAAAGGGGGAGAGACAATGCTTTTACTGTAAGTTATTTCCAAATACCCTGTGGCTTGCAACCTGACCTTGTCTCCAAACAGGCAGGTACGTGAGGGTGTCTGGATCCATGCAATTCACCACTACTGTAAAACTTCAAATGTGCTTCCAACTGATGGTTCAGAAACTGATGGTTTATAAACTCAAGGTTGATAAAAACCATCTTTTCTTGAGAAGCACTTTTTTTGTGCCTTAAAATTTATATGAATAAAATATGAAGATGAAAAGGAACTGGTTCTTTCTATTCTTTCTACTTGCTGAAAATTAACTGGCTTTGTAACTTTTCAAATGTCATATTCAATCTGTTTCGTAGATTATGATATAGCAAATGAACTCAAAACCCTTAGTTCTCTACATTAACTTAACTTTTAATATTTTAATTGGAAAGAAATAGTCACATTGAGCTGGCCCAAGTTCATAAGATATTATTTGTAAGGCTTATTTTGGCCTTTTTCCTATTGTCAAATACATTTTCATTGTATAAAATTCAGAAAAAGACAAACAAGTCATAATCCCATCACTCTAAGGTATCTATGTTTAATCTTTTCCTACAGGCTTTTTTTTTTTTTTTTTTAATGCTCTTGTCTGTATTTTTACCCAGTTTAAATAGTAACTGAGGAACTTCCCTGGTGATCCGGCGGTTAAGTGTCCACGCCCCATTGAAGCAGGACAGGGTTTGATTCCTGGTCAGAGAACTAGATTCCACATGCCACAACTAAGACATGGCATAGCCAAATAACTAAATAATTTTTAAAATAATAATTGAGATCATATTAATATTAATCCTATATTGTACTTATTTGACTAAGCATTTCCCCACATCCTTAAAAAGATACTAAGATTAACTTTAAAACTGACACCTGCTATGCACCGTGATTTCCAATTTGTTGGAAAGAAAAAGTTTTGTATCATTTTTGTGTGCCTCAAAAATTTATAAAATGAGGCCCGAGGTTGCAATCTGGGCTACTGTACATGGTATGAGAAGGGTTAGTGAAGGTATACATATGCATTTTAAATCATTTGAATAGTGTCTTACTCACTTGTACTATCAATCCAAACAACTTAACCCAAATTCTTAGAGCACACAAAGGATTGGCTTGTTTTACTTTTAAATCTGATGAGTGATAAGGGTGAATTCATAAAGTTCTGCTATTCCAGTGTCATCTAAACTTTGTTAGGTTTTAAAGTGGGGAGTATAAGTCAAATAGCTTAGTATTTATTCCTCCTGAGAAAGTTATTTAATCTTTTTTGTTCCTTGTATTTCTGTATAAAAGAGGGATATTAAAAGTAACATCAGAAGAAATCGCTCTAGTACCTGGCACATTCTGATAGCTAACATTTATTTCTTTCTCAAATGAAGCCTTCAAGTGAGCACCGAGGAGTTTTTATAGCTGATTTTGATTACATCTATTCTTCTTAATGCCTCTCAGCCATACTCCCACATAGATACACAAAAGAGTAATAAAATAAATTTGATAACGATTTACTAAAGCAAGCATGTGGGTTCCCTGCATTCACATGTAATAGAACTTTAGACTCTTCTTGGGCAACCCTAGCAACTGTCCCTACACACAATTTTTGTTTGCTTTTGTTTTAGTTTTGCTGTGCCAGAGGGTCACTTGAGTGTTCGGTAAACAGTCTGCTCACTCACTAACTCACTGCTTTACAAATGAGTTTTTTTTAAAGATCATACTATAAAAAGAAAGTGTTACATTCTTGAGGACATTACAGACTTGAAGAATTAACCTGTACCTCAAGAAGATGATGTCTCTACATCGAACTACATAAGCAACAACATACAGATAATTATTTCTTAGATTAAAAAAGAGCCAAAAACATGTCAAACATACCAACACACAATTCTTCTATGGTATGACTGTCCAGTTGGCAGTTTTGGAACACTGCACAGGGCACTGGTCTAACCCCTTGATGTGAACTGATTAAACCATTAATGATAAATATTCTAATAATAACTGTTACAATCAAATGAACAGAAGTAGCAATAAACTGGCATATCAAAAACTAGAATAATAGCATAAAATTTTTACAACATACAGATAATTATTTCTTAGATTAAAAAAGAGCCAAAAACATGTCAAACATACCAACACACAATTCTTCTATGATATGACTGTCCAGTTGGCAGTTTTGGAACACTGCACAGGGCACTGGTCTAACCCCTTGATGTGAACTGATTAAACCATTAATGATAAATATTCTAATAATAACTGTTACAATCAAATGAACAGAAGTAGCAATAAACTGGCATATCAAAAACTAGAATAACAGCATAAAATTTTTTATGAGTGAGTGAGTGAAAGTTGCTCAGTCGTGTCCAACTCTTTGCCACCCCATGGAGTATACAGTCCCTGGAATTCTTCAGGCCAGAATACTGGAGTGGGTAGCCTTTCCCTTCTCCAGGGGATCTTCCCAACCCAGGGATTGAACCCAAGTCTCCTGCATTGCAGGAAAGCTTTTACAAGTTTTAACAAATATGGAGTCATACAAGATTATTAACAATAAAATCAGTATTTCACTTCTGATTTAAGGTTCAATATTTACTGGCTGCTGGAATACACTGCTAGATTATTCCACGGGATGCTCAGGTCATTCTGAGAGAACATCAGAGTGGAGTGAAAAATTCACGATGAGTCAAAGTTTTACAAACCCTAGTGTTCCTCCCTGCACTCTAAAATATCTGGCTATTAATATTTGAAGAGGGTAAAACCACACAATAAAACACTCCTAACATATGCTATTTCCTAGTTCTCTAGGAGGAAAAGAAAATAAGACAAGATATGAAAGAGTATCACAATGTGAGAATTGAGAGAAGCAGGAAGGAAATAAGAGGACTAAAATCTATAAGACAAACATCAATATTTTTATATTTATTGAGAAAAAAAATCCCCAAAACAAACAACAAGTAACAGACACCAGTTAAACCAATCATCTTACCTGAAGAGTCCTTGTTTAAAAAGATAAGCACTAATATGACCCCCTTCTAGATATCGGATTTCACAACCAGGCCAAATTTCTTGTAGACTTCGAACTCCTGTTCGTGGAATATAGGCATCTTCTTTGGCTTGAACCACTATGATGAGGCTTGGGTCAACTGGAACTAGGTACAGGATTTTTTAAGATGCAACATATATACTTTGAAGAAGCTCTAAATAAATACTGCTAACCACATTGAAAAGTAAAATGACACCATACAATGCAGTAAGTATGCAAAAAATACTTGCCAAACTAAAACTTTTGATCATTAAGTTAAAAATTAACTATACTGGATTTTCCTGGTGGCTCAGTGGTAAAGAATCCACCTGCCAGTGCAGGAGACATGGGTTCTACCCCTGGTCCGAGAAGATCCCACATGCTGTGGAGCAAACTAAGCCTGTGTGCCACAACTACTGAGCCTGTGCACTAGAGCCTGGGAGCTGCAACGACCGAAGCCCGAGCACCCCAGAGCTGAGCAGGAGAAGCCACTGCAATGAGAAGTCCATGCAACTAGGAGAGTAGCCCCCACTGCCTGTAACTAGAGAAAAGCCCACATGGCCATGAAGACCCAACACAGTGAAAAACAAATAAATAAAATTTAAAAATCAACTATACTAAACCATAACATTCTCTCTAATACAATGAGATGAGTATTCTAAAGAAGATACAAACCCCAATGTTTTTAACAAACTAATAAAATGGTCTTGGATTTTCATGGATAAAATTTAAATATACATTTAAATAACTCACTTATCTTAGAAAACACATTGTGGAGCCAATGATAAATGAAATTATAGCATACTTTAAAAATATTTCACACATTTTACCTATCATCGGCATATATTCTCAATTTCATATAAAGATTAATACCTGAGAAATTTGCTACATGAGTACATTCATCCATAACTCCTTTCATAAATATTAAAGATTCTTTCTGAAGATTGTTTCTTCTTTGTTCTTTACTGAGTAGGTGGCATGACTGAGGACGACAACTTGTATAACTACTTTTGTTGGTTGAAAGTGTTTGATTGAAGCAGTCCATCTTAGAGGTATCTTGTAACAAGAGTCCTTCTGATGTGGCACTGATAGATGTTTTACTAGATTTATGGCACTCAATAGGTTTTGGGGACACAACTTGGTCCGTCATATCTAAATTTAAAGTTCTAGAAACCAGATTAAGGTTAGTTAACTTGTCTGCACTGCTAGGGAAACGTTTCACGAACTCTTGTCCCATTTTGAAAGAATCTGTCTGAACATATGAAAGAGAAGAAAATGTCATTTAATATAAAATAGGATTTTATGTAACAACCTTGTCAAAACAAAGAGAAAACACATATATCCATCAAGGAATAAATGGACAAATAAAATATAATATATACATATAATAGATTATTACTCAGTCTTAAAAGGGAATGAAATTCTGACACACTATGGCATAGATGAACTCTGAAGACATTCTGCTAAATGAATAAGCCACACACAAAAGGACCATATTGTATGACTGCACTTTTATGAGGAATCTAGAGTAGTCATATTCATAGAGACAGAAAGTAGAATGGTGGCTGCCTGGGGCTAGCAAGAGGGATGAACAGTTTAGTTTAATGGGTACGGAGTTTCAGTTTAGGAAGAGCAAAACGTTCTGGAGATGAATGGTGGTGATGGTTACACAACAATGTAAATGTACTTACTACTACTGAACTGTACACTTAAAAATGGTTTAAATGGTAAATTTTATGTGGTATATATTTTACCATAATAAAAAAAAACAGAAAAAATGGTATCCAAATTTAACTGAGGACTAAGACAAATTATATTTTATTGCTAAATGTTTCCTACTAAATGGTAAAGATTATTATTTAGCCTTTGACACATTTTGTTTTGTTTGTTTTGGCTGCACCACTAGGCTTGCGGGATATCAGCTTCCCAGACTAGGACTGAATCTGGGCCCCAGCAGTGCAAGTGCAGAGCCCTAACCACTGGACTGCCAGGGAAATCTTGCTTGTGTCATATTTGCATTGTCACAGTTTTGAAATCCATGATTTGTTTTAACCTAACTCTAAAATTCTTAGGAGTGTATCCTAGCAGTAATACTTCAGTCACCCCAAATTCTTTCTTAGGCTGAACTAAGAAAAATTAAAAATTATCAAGAAAAATATTAATTATTAAAATTCCCGAAGTATAATACACACTAAGTTTAAGAACTTACAATTTAAGTAAAAATAAAGTTTGTCACATACTAAAAGCAGTCAAAGAAAAGAACAACAGCCTAGGAGAATATATTTGCAACTTATATGACAAACAGCTAACTGACTTTGCAATACTGTAGTGGTTTTTGCCATACATTGAATGAATCAGCCATGGGTGTACATGTGTTCCCCATCCTGAAAAATTTTAAGAGTAATTACAAGTATCTCAAAAGCTAAAGATGAGAAAAATACAGAAAATAAGTACTCACTGAATAAATATTATTTTGCTTTGAGGGAGCCAGAAATGATTCCCTTCCAAGAAATAAGTAATAATGATAAAAGATGTAATTAATCTCTTTTAAGCCTAAGCATGCGTTTCATCTCAGGACAATTCTGATTTTGACATTCTTAATCTCCTTTGTCTAGAACAGAACCCCATTTTAAACCATTATTTGAACAGAGTTCACAATCTAAAGCCATTTTTTCTCCACAAGATGTATTCATTTTAATACAGAAGCTGCAAAATGGCAAATGACTAAGTCAGTTAAAAAGAATCCATGGTATAATAAGTATCAGTTTACATTAACTGTCAAAAACTTCTACATGAAGCCTAAAAGTTGATACATACAGGTGAGAACTAACATGATTCTTCCATGTTCTCAGACTTTGTTTACTAAATAATACTGTCATAAGATCTGAAAAGAAACTTTAATGGGTCTTCCTAAAGCTGCATAATTTTCCAAACAATTTTCCTCTGATTACAGAGCTTGTTCATTCCTTCACTCCTTTTCCCTTTTTTGCATGAAGAGTTGTTGTTTTTTTTTTTTAATTTTTAATTTTGCATGTAGGTATAGCCGATTAACAATGTTGTAATAGCTTCGAGGTGAACAGTGAAGGGACTCAACTATGCATGCATATGTATCCATTCTCTCCCAAACTCCCCTTCTATCCATCAGTCCTTTTTCAGTCCTTTAACTTTTGAAATATTTTCCTGACATTTTTCCTTGGCCTCAATCAGTCTTGCCAATTGCTAAGCCAGTGCAGCACTTGCCAGAAACAATGGAGTAAGGACTGAAGTAACTGTTGTAAGGAAGCCATGTGGATCTTTTGCAAGCCTATACCACAACATACTCAGCCCAGGCCTGTACATCAAACATCTTTGTAGAGGCCTTATGCTTGAGTGAAGTGAAAGTGTTAGTTGCTCAACTGTGTCTGAATCTTTGCAAGCCCATGCTCTGTAGCCCATCAAGCTCCTCTGTCCATGGAATTCTCCAGGCAAAATACTGGAGCAGGTTGCCACTTCCTTCTCCAAGGGATTGTTCCCACCCAGCGATCGAACCTGGGCCTCCCACATTTCAGGCATATTCTTTACTGTCTGGGCCAGGAGGGAAACTTGAGTAGTCTCTAATTTTGTCCTGGGATTATTAGCCAGTCATATTTTCAGGTGACCCTTGGTTGTTTGTCTTCTTTAGCTCTACCATACACTTCTGAGATAAGGCTTAAATTCTGTTATTTTTTCATGTACCTCAATTTCAGATTCCAAGCTTATGCTTGGAGGAATAAATATTTCTTTAAGGAATATTCTTCCTCCCAAGAGGGACTGAGACTGGGTTTGATCTCCAGACCAGACCAGCATGGCACCTGCAGTCATCTGCACTTTTCCTCCATACTGGTGTTTCCCCTTCACTCACTCACCCTTCCTCACTGACCCCTCCTCAGCCCCCACTGCCATCCTACCTGCATCTGGCCCCTGGGGCCACACTCAGCTGACCCTCCCTCTGTCTGGGGCTCACATGTGGGGGTATGTGAGAATCAGGGGGGATCCCTGCCACTCCTTGCAAAGCACTATGGCTGCCTTAGCTGACACTGGGGCAAAACCTCTGCAGTGGGTGCCACCAGCCTCCCTGTCTCCCAGCTCACTCAGACTATCAGTAACTTTCAAGCTAAATGTGCAAAACTTTAAAATTCATGAAAAGAACAGTTACTTTAGGAGAGTAATCAGGAAGCAATTCATTTCCCTGAAAATTGGTAAATTAAGGGAAAGAATTAAGCCTTTCCTATATGAACTGAGGTCTCCCCTCATGGCTTAGAGGCAAAGAATCTGTGTGCCAATGCAGAAGACTTGGGTTCCATCCCAGGGTCAGGAAAATCCCTTAGAGAAGGAAATAGCAACCCACTCCAGTATTCTTGCTTGGGAAAGCTCATGGACAGAGGAGCCTGGCACAGGGTGCAAAAGAGTCGGATGGGACTTAGTGACTAAATAATAACAATATGAATTGAACTACGAGACAACCAAATAATTAGCAAAGGAAGTGACTTTTTAAAATAAAAGTATTTAAATTAATAAATGAAAAAAAAAGGCAGAATTAAATCAGCATTTTACAACTCTCAATTTACTAGACATAGGATAGGCATTAAGCATCAATGGCTGCTTACACCACAGAAAGAGCAGCCAGACATCACCTGCTTTCCATACTCTTAACAAAGAACACGGAGGGATATACATGAGAATACAAACAAAAATCTCGGGTGTGAGAAACTCTACAGGTAAATAGCCCATGTTCTTCAACAGATAAATTGTAATGAAAAGAAAGGAATGAAGAGGAATTTATAGATTAAAGATACTTAAAAGACACATCAAATAAAAGATGTGTATCTAGGAATGCATATTTGGACAATAAAATTATCTTAAAGACAGAAGGAGGTAATTACTATAAAAATCAGGATGATGACAACTGAACAGTAGAGGGAGGAGGGCCTTTTGATTAGGACACATGAAAGAAGTTTTTGGGTTGGGTACTAAGTGCTGAGCTGGGTGGTCAAGTTCTATTCTTGACCTATTACAAATGTATTAGCCATTTAATAAACATAGTAAGTATACATTAGCTTTGCATGATTGTGGTTAGGACTCTGTGCTCTCACTGCCGAGGGCCTGGGTTCAATCCCTGATCAGGGAACCAAAGTCTCACAAGTTGTGCAGCAAGGTCAAAAAAAGAAAAAGAAAAAGAAAAAAAGACATATATATATATAAATTGCAATTCTTTTTAAAAATCTGAATCATTAACCATGGTCAAAATCCACCCCCAGCATGTTATGCAAAAGTTAAAAATACTTACTCCACAGTATTCAAGCATGTGAATAATTTCTTCTTCATAAACTGTCTGTGTATAATACTGCTTTTCTAGTTCCCTCCAATTAATTGATTTACTTAGCACGCCCTGAAATAACAAACTACATTAAGATCAGATCACATCTGTAAAGCATGTTGTCCAATAGTTTGATCATTCTTACCATGCAGAAAAAAAATTAACAAAGCAGGCTTGAGATTTTCTATCTCTGGACAAGCCTACTTGTAAGGTTGGACCTTAACTAGAGTCTGGTAATTTAACTAGTAAACAATAGTTCTTTACCCTGATATAAAACTTCCTAAATGATGTGGGTCACTGGGCCTAAACTACTGATACAAACAATGCAGTTTCTACTAAACACTGGATTTCCTTCTGGAATTTTAGTATGTGAGGCTGAGAATACCTAAGAACTCTGACCTCTGATATAAACCTCCTTCAAGGCTAAGGTGAGTTTCGTTGATGGACAACAATTTGCACTTATTGTCATAACTCACTGTTGAGGGAATTAAACACATTCTGAAAGACTTCTTTGGAAGCTTATGCTTGGTTTCTTCTGGACTGTACTCTGTGTGCCTTTTTCCTTGGCTGATTTTATAGTGAATCCTTTGGCTGTGATATGTTTTAGTTGTGAATATGAGTATATGTTGAGTCCTGTGATTCCTTCCAGTGAATCACCAAACCTGGGGGTGATTTTGGGAACCTTTAAAACTATTATGTTTAATTATATATAGCTATCTGAATATTAACTGCAATTAAATTACCGTAGTGAAGACCCCAGATGCTGTAGACCAAGACAGACATGGAATCAATGGCATGGGCTTAGGCCAGTTGGATACTGCTAAGGAAGCCATCTGTAAGATAACACAGAGAGATTCAGTTTAAAGTTCACAGTCATTAAATGAAAAATATTTAATATTAAGAAGTACTTTGGGAGTGGGATGGGGAGGGAGGTGGGAGGGAGGTTTAAGAGAGAGGGGACAAATATATATCTATGGCTGATTCATGTTAGATGTATGGTGGAAGCAATCACAATATTGTAAAGTAATTATCTCCCAATTAAAAAAATATTTTGTATAGTAGTTGGTGAAATAAGACATAAACACAAAGTCTCTTAAACACTCATGAGAATGTCTAGCAACCTCTCCAGATTCCCCACATCATAAACTCAACAATGACATATAATTGCCTCCTAAAAAACCAGTAAAGTATATTAGGAAATTTTAAGTATTTTTAAATTTTAAGACCCTTCACAGAAACCTACTTTCTGCTGGGTAGATATAGAGCAAACAGGCTAGGATGTAGATCCTGGGCAGTAAGCTAAGCACACCATTACTTAAGTGACCTGCTCAGGTGGAGCAAGACCATAACTAAATATCTCAGACTTTTGAGGTTGACTGAAAGATGTCAAGAATTTGGTGAACTACAATGCAGATTATATAGCTGATATAAAATGATATAATATGAGAAGTGAAATGTTACTTTTGGCTAGAGGAATTAAAGAAGGCTTCATGAAATTTGGTTGTCTTTTGGGGGAAAAGATAGATGGGGTCTTGTCTTCTATATAAAGAAGATGCTATGATCAAAGGCAGATGATGAGAAATACAGGGTCTAGTGGGGAAATAGCCAATATACTTCAGTTAGGCTGGTCAATAGGGCATATGTATCCAGAGGAGTAGGGAGACAGGAGCTTGATCAGGATCAGATCAGAGGTTCCTTTGTTCCACAGATAATTGGGAATTAATAAAGAGATGGAACAAAGTAGCGTTATTGTCAAAGAATTGATTCAATGAAGCTAAACAGTATTTTATAAGATTGATTAGAGAGGGTGAGATTTGAGGTAGGGAAATCAGTTAATAGGTAGCAGTCCAGCTTATAAGTTACAACACTCTGACTTAGGTCATAAAAATGGAAACAGTACTAGACAGGAAAATGAATCTTTTCCCACCTTTCAGTTTCAATGTCTTTAGTTGTTTCAAATTTGAATTTTTGAAGCTAATTTTATCAGTTTCAGCCTTTGGTGATTGCTTTGAATTTGAGTACGTTTTTAAACATAATCTTACAATTCAAACGAATTATAAAAAATATGTATCTATAGATATAGATATAAACGTACTGGATGATTGCTATGTCCAAGAAATGAGCCAGAGGGTCATGTTCCTGGCCCTCACTGAATCAACTGATTTACAGAGAAAATGGACTGCTAGACAAGCAATCACAGTGCAAAGAAATAAGTACATGTTACTGAGAAATGAAGTGTGGTCTGGGAATCAGGAAGAGCTTCCCAGAGGAAGTATGCTCTGACCTGGAAGCGGAAGGGCAAGCTGCTACCTGGCTAGGTGATAAGGAGTGCGGGGGCACTAGAGGGATATACACCAGTTCCTTTGGCAGGTTTTAAGCAGGAAAGAGCAGAGAACAGATTCAGGAAGACCACACTAGTTATAGTGTGGGAGAAAGCTCTTAAGAAAAAGACTGAGGAGAGAAAAGACTAAATGGAGAAACCAATGAGGAGACTACACTCTAGAAAGCAAAGGTAAAATAGGTTGATTGTATGGGGATGAAGGGAACAGATAATCGAAAAGTGTTTTGCAAATCAGCTGTCTTCAGGAATTTAACAGCAAAATAAGGCATTTATAGTTGAGATCTGAAAAGCTAATTTTTATTATCAACTTTTAATAAAATATTAAATCTAATACCTGAAATATAGCTGTGAAGTAAGTAGTAAAATCAGTATCTCCATAAATCACAAAAAAATCATTATTTAATAGTTGGAATAAAAGTTTAGAATCTGTTTCTGCAGGATTTCCCTGGTGGTCCAGTGACTGGGACTCTGCACTCTCAATGCAGGAATCTAGGTTGGATTCCTATTCAGGGAACTAGATTCCATATGCTGCAACTAAAAGATGCTGTGTGCTGCAATTAAGACCTGGAGAAGCTAAATAAAATAAATAAATAAGAAGAAATATTAAAAGAAAATCGGTTTCTCCTTTCACCAAAAGTAAAATTAATTTTATACCTAAAGTGATTTCTTTTCTTTTGGCCATACCATGCAGCATTAGTTCCCTGACCAGGGATCAAACCCACACCCCTGCACTGGAAGCATGGATCTTAACCACAGGACCTCCAGGGAAGTCCCTAAAGTGAATTTGTAAATAATTAGATTCTCTAGACCTTCCACCCACTTCACAACCCTCTTCAGTGCTCACAGCCCACAGGTAAGGAGACAGGGCAATAGTTTGAAGCTGCAGTTTTCTCTGGCATGGGTCTACTGTGAGATGCCCATAGAGGACAAGCCATAAATCCATTACCATGCTTCATTCCACAGATCTTATACACATAACCACAATTAAATATAAGTTGAAATGAAAATGCTTACGTGTCCTCCCATGGATATCCAGTCATTCCTAGAGGTCCATAACCCTCTCTCTCTAGCCAGTGCAAGAGAGCTGCAGATTCTAAAACAAGAGCTCCTCCCATCACAAAAAGGTCGGACACGTTTTTTAAGCTGGACCTTCTAGCCTCACAAAAGAAAAGAGAAAATGATTTATGTCTTTACATTTTTATACACATAAATTTACAATAGGCAGCCAAAATGCATGCTTTTCTTTTAAAGGACCAGATAGCTAAGTATTAATAAAACAATGGTATGAACTGATAAAATTAAATTGCTGCTAACATTGTTCTACATATTAATCACCTAAAACTTAAAAAGTTGTATCTGCTCTACAACATACAACCTTCATTGAATTTCAACTACTGAGATATTTTGAAATCCAGAGGAGAACATATTATTTATTTGATAGAACTTAAAACTGTTAAAATATGTATGGGAAAATAATATTTCTATATTGTCAATTTTTAGTTAAATTACCACATCAATAAAAGGAAAAACAAATTTAT